>JALPQD010000086.1:0-50298 GCA_023101885.1 Typhlomys cinereus
TGTACAAGAAAACACTTGAGTGTGCATGCCTGTGGAGGCCCAAAGGTGACATTAGGCATCATCATGGATGGTTCTATTTCCTTATTGCTTTACTCTTGGGTGTCCCAGGCTCAGCCTTCTAGAGGTGGAATTGTAGGTTGCCGCCATGTCCATGGGAATTTTTACGTGGGATCTGGGGATCCAAACTCAGGTCCTTTAGCCTGTGGGGCAATTGTTTTTACCCTTGAGTCACCTCCCCAGGCCCACAGCCTGATTCTTTCTTCCAGTGTCTCCCAGCTTCAGGTTCATCTCCTGAGAGAGGGCAGGGCAGGGGCTCTATCATCTTTGATACCCAGCCTGGGAAGTCTGAGAAATCATTTCCTCTGAATTCTGCTCGCCAGAAGCCAGCTGTTATGGCCTGACATCATCAACAGAAGGGCGAGTGAACTCCACCTTCTGACAGGAGGAGTTGGGAGAATGTGCAGAGAATGTAGGTCTGGCTGCAAAGATGTCGATTAAAATGCTTACTGTGCAGGAACACGGAGAGAGTGTGGATTCCTAGGACCCAGGTAGAGCCAGGCATAGAGGCCCGTGACTGGAACCCTGGCAGTGGATGAGCAGAGATAGGACACTCCCTAATGTCCACTACTAGACTACCTACCTCTCGGTTCAAAGAGGGACCCTATCTCAAAAAATAAGTCATTGAAGAAGACATCTGGCATCAATCTCATGCACAAGTGCATATACACAGCAAACATGCATACATATTGACAAGCACATTCATACACACACACACTCAAACATAAACACATACACACACACACACACACTTACACGAAACCAACAAATGTGAAATGTTCCACATGGGTTCATGTGATTATGACAAGAGTGTTCAAGTCATGTCTCTGACCCTTGTCTAACACTCCATGCTACTGAACTTTCTAGAAGATTGGGCTTTCTAGAGAATCACCCCTGAAAAAGACATGTGAACTTGAGTTCCAATAAAAATGTGACTCACAACTTGAAATCCCTTGTGAGAAAAAAGAAGAACCTGGAGCAATGAGTAATGTTTTAGGAGTGTGGGGGGTGTCTTTGGGGTTACACTCAAGGGTTCAGGGTAGGGGAACCATGAGCCACTTCAGTTTGCCAAGTTTAGATCAAGGTCTGGAAGATGAGGATGAAGAGTCATAGACATCAGGGAAGCGTCAAGGTGTCAGCACAGAGAGGGGAGGAAGAGGATGCAGAGTTCCAGGCCAGCCTGGGCTACAGAGAGAATTCCAGGGCAGCCTCAGCTACACAATGAGTTCTGAACCAGACTGCACTAGAGAGTCAGTTCTAAGCCAGCCTGGGCTATTCAGGAAATCTTATCTTTTTAAAAAAGAGCACTGCTCATCTCAGAGTAATAAAGGAAAGGAAAAAAGATATTCTATGATATTTGTATTTTCCATTATCGTCTCTGCCCCCTTCTTCAAGCCCCCTAGATCAGCTCAATTTCAGGAAGATAGAAAGAATGGAGAAAAGAAAAAACATTGGAGGCTTATTCAGAGCAATTTGAAAAGTTAGCAAAGTTTAATCTCATTAAAGATCTCTTAAATATTCTTCCCAAACTCTATTTTTATCTTCCAATGCATTCCATTAATTGTTCCAAAAGAAACCATGGGTCTTCAGCAAAAACATAAATGTTCTCATGATTTAAAACACAGCCACAGTGTATGATTTTTTTTAAAAAAATTGTTAATTCTTAATCTAATCTTTTGGATTTTCTTCCTTCTAAAGACTGTCGACATCACTTGGCTGCAAAAGAGACAGTACATATTATTTAGTGATGGTAACTGTGGACAACTCTGTTGTTTCAATACCTACTACCATGGCTCTGACAAGGAATGCAAGCAGGAGTGACGGTCATCTTTCTGTCAGTTTGTAAATAGGTTCGCTGGAACTCAGAGAAAGAAGTCTGTGTTCTTCAAGCCACTGGCTGAACACAGCAGCTTGCTTAGGAATAGAAGACTTCAATTCTGATCATCGTCCACCACTAAAGTAGATGAATCCCATAAACTGCATAAGATTCCCATGTGATAGAGCAGGAAAGCTTCTAGAGGGATAGATAAATGATCAGCCAGGAAGCTTCCAGAGGATGGATATGCAATCAACAAGATGATCCCCTCAGGCTGCGAATGTGATCAACTGTAATGACCCCAATAGTATAGACTCAGAACCTCAGGGAGGACCCAGGGCAGAAGCCAAGGAGCACGCCTGTCCCCAGGCTGCTGAGAGCTGCCCGTTTGGAGAATTCCCTGTGTGCACTCGTCAGCACCTGCTTGCTGGGTTCATTTCCTTGCAAATACAAGCAAAGCCTTTTAATTAGCTTCATATCAATTTCACTTTTCTCACATTTGTTCTAATTATGGGCTGGATTTCAAGCACATGCCACATAATTTAGAGTCCTAAAAAGAACGACTTTGTGACTTTTCACACCGGAGACCATGCAGCTGAGCAAGGGGGTCGTGGCACCACCCCGTGGCTGGGCAGTGGGGTCCTCGCCTCACTCACGGACACTGCTGTCCACAGTCCAGGCGGCTGCCAGAGGGTGGCCACTTGTTCATACCCAGGGCTCAGCAAATACCAGCTGCCCAGAGGGAGGCTGACAGGGGCCACATGTAGGGTCTCCAGAGGACTCGTTCACACCTCTCTGGGGTTCAGTTTTCTAGGGTGTGAATGGGTTTAAAGGGATAAGGAGGTTTGGTGGAGGGGCTTAGAGGGAGGACTCAGGGGTTAAAACTTTTGTCTCCCAAGCGAAAGGACCAGAGTTGGATCCCCAGGTAAAAATGCCTGGAAAGTAGAGCCTAGGAAACCCCACAACAAAGCAATAAGGAGTGACCCCTGATATCACCATTTTCGCACACGTTCAAGTATACTATCGTACACACACACACACACACACACACACACACACTGAATAACCTAGAAACGGTCTCTTGACCCTTCATTCATCCGCCAGGCAGGCTGAGGTGAGCCACCAGCCATCTCCTCGCAGCTGGGTGGGAGCTCTCTGCGCGCTGGCTGGCTCTTTCGTGGTGGAGTGTGGGTGCTGCCGCCCGGCAGGGTGATGGCATTTCTGACTTGTGCCTGGTCAGGGTGGAGCTGTGCAGCCAGCGAGGACAGGCTCTCATTGCAAGGGAACGCTTCTCTGTCGGTGCTCAGCCCCATCGCCGCATGTCAGACTGCAAAGATGAGTCGGGGTCTCTGAGGGAGGGGAGGTCTCGCCACATCCTCAGGGGTCTTGCATTTGTTCTAAGTGCCAAGGGAGGGGGAGGGAAATGGGAAGGAAAGAGGAAGGAGAGAGAGAGATAAGAAGACAGGAAAGGGGTGAGGAAAAGAGAAAGAGAAGGAAGATGGGAAGACAGAGGCAGATGCAAATGCAAGTATTTAAACGATTCTTTTTCCTTCTTTTAAATTTTTATTATTATTATGAATTCAACTGTGTGCATATGCATGTGTATGTGCACGCGTGTGTGTGGTGTGTGTGTCTGTGTGTGTGTAGAACCACCATGGACGCCTCCACCTCCTTGTGCCCCGGGATTCACAGGCTCCGCCCTACCAGGACCAGAAGCGCAGGCCGCCCCTGCTTCTGCCTGGCGTCTATACGTGGGATCTGGGATCCGAACTCAGGACCTTCCGCCTGCAAGGCGGAGGCTTAACCCCTGAGCCACCTCTCCAGCCCATCCTTCTTTTAAATATTGAGAGAAGTCTTGCTCTGTAACAGTGTGGGCCGGCAAGCCATGGACCATTGCCCGCAAACCGTAAGCACAAAGCAACCTTTCTTCTTCATAAGTTGCTTTACCTCAGGTATCTGCCACAATAATATATATATGTATATATATATACACACATATATACACATATATATATAACCACACACATACTGTATGCTGTCTTTTCCTTTAAAAATGTTGTGTGCCTAAGATTTAGCTTAATTTATAAATTAGACAGAAAGAGATTAAAAACAATAACTACTAATTGAAAAAATGATTGTAGTAACAGTCAGTAATAAAAGTTTCATGAATGTGCTTTCTCCCTCTACCTCTCTCTCTCCTGGCTCTCAAAACATCTCATTGTAGTGCTGGGTGCCAACGTTCTCCAGTAATTAGAACTGCAGAAAAGGAAAATGCTGTTTGGGGGGCCACTGTAGGAGCCTGCTGCGTGGACTGAGATGCAGAAGCAGCACTATTATAACGGGGAAGGAGACACAAGGCAGAGTGTGGCCTCTGGCAGACCTCAGGAGAGACAGGGGCGCCGCTAGATCCGCTCATGCATGGGAGACGGTTAATTTGGCCCAGTGCAAAAGTGTAAATTCCCTTAAACATTGTGAGAGTGTTTAAGACATCTGTGTGTGTGTGTGTGTGTGTGTGTGTGTGTGGTGTATGTGTGTGTGGTGTAGTGTATGTGTATGTATTTATGTGTATGCATGTGATGTGCATATGCTGAATAGTGTTTGATACATTTGTGTGTATGAACATGTATGATACACACGTGTGATATGTATGTGTATTTGTATCATGATACATGGTATGTGTATGTATATAGGTGTGTATGGTGTGTACATTCATGATGTGTGCAGTTGGGGTATGATAAGTGATAACACATAGGTGTGTAGGATGTATGTGTGGGGACTTGGGCTTGCATGTGGCACAGCATGCATATCGGTCCTGCCTTGCCTGAGCAGTGTCTCTTGTTGCCCAGGTGAGCCCGCCCACCAGCTTCCTGGGCTTCTCCCTCCCACCGCTCCACTCCACTGGGGTGACAGGTGTGCATTAGAGCATGGGGCTTCACCTGGTTCCAAACCCAGCTCCTCGCATTTGTCCGTCAAGCACTTCATGCACCGAGCCGTCTCTCTGGACCTTTCTAACATGACCATGTGGTTCTTGAGCCTGAACCCTGCAGATGAGCAGGTGCAAGGCTGAAAGGCGGGATGTCCATGGCTGAGCACACCTGCAACCCCAGCACTGAGGAGCTGGAGGAGGGGGATCCTGAGTTGAGACTAGCCTGGGCTACCCTGTCTCAGAATCAGAAACAACAAAAACATTAGCCCTCAGAGTTCAAGAGACTAAAAGTAAAAGGACCCCTCTTACCTTCTCTGGTACTGACAGCTAGTATCACAGACCCCTGTGCCACATGGACTCACATGGCAAGTGGTCAGCGAGTGCCAGCCGTGGACCAGGGCACCTGCGGGCAGCAGGAACAGAAAGGGACCAGCAAACAGGCGTCTTTAAATGCTGGCACAGAACTAGTGAGCCAGCTCAGGGGTACGGTGCTTGTTTGCAACCCAGAGACTGAGTTTGACTGGAAGTCATTCGGGTGGTTATCCTCTGACCTCTACCCGGCCACCAGGATATGCATGTGTACTCTCTCTGTCTCTGTCTCTCTCTGTCTCTGTCTCTCTGTGTCTCTGTCTCTCTCAAATAATGACTAAATAAACTATTTTTGGAAAGATGCTGCTATTCCCACAGGTTGAGCTAAACATTATCCCTCCTCTTTGATGCAGTGCACATGTGTGGTGTACATTTATCGTGTGTGGTGTGTGTGTGTGTGGTGTGTGGTGTGTGTGTGTATGTTGTGTGTGTGTGTAGGCCAAAGGTCAATCTCAGTTATCCTTCCTCAAGTGCAGTCCGATTTGTTTTAAAGGTGGGCGTCGTACTGGTCTGGAGTTACCCAGCAGGCTAGGCTGGCTGCCCAGCAAGCCCCTGGGATCCACCTGACTACACCTCCCTAGAGCTGTGATTACAGGTATATACCACATAGCTCAGCTTGTGTGTGTGTGTGTGTGTGTGTGTGTGTGTGTGTGTGTGTGTGTGTGTGTGTGTGTGTCTGTATACAAGGGGGCACTTGAGTGTGTGTGCCTGTGGAGGCCCATGGATGACAGCAGGTATCATCTTGGATTGCTCTACCTCCTTATTGCTTTGTTGTGGTGGTTTCCCAGGCTCAACCTTCTAGGGCTGAAATTGCAGGCTTTTGCCACATCCTCCCGGGATTTTTACATGAGATCTGGGGATCTGAACTCAGGTCCTTTGCTTGGGAGATAAAGGATTTAACCCCTGTGCCATCTCCCCAGCTATCCTGACTGGCTTTTTACATGGACTTTGGGGATCAAACTCAGGTCCTTATGCTTGCTAGTCAAGTACTCTACCGACTGAGCCATCTGCACAGCCTCTGTACTCTACATTTTCAATCTCAGCCTATCCGACACACCATAACCTGCCTTACTGCTTGAAAGTGGGGAACTTGTTGAGATCATACCATTCATGAAACCTCCTGAGGCTCCCCTCCCCTCATCCTCTGTGACACACCCTTAAAAACCTGCAGCTGGTCTAATCTCTGACCACCTCCTTTGACTTGGGCCTGACTCTGTCCAAAGTCCTTGTTCCTCATCTTATGACTGGACCTTCTTCCTTCCCACAAAGCACTCCCCCATCTGACAGTCAGCGAAGGTCGAGGGAGTTGGATTTCTCTGGCAGCAGGGGCACTGGCTGCCGCTCTCACTGTCCCTGGACTGGGCAGGTCACAGCCTCACCCAGCTGGCAGGGTCCTGGGGACACACACCACTTAAACACAGACATGTCTGCATCTCAGGACCGTCCAAGGAATCTCCATTTCTCCCTGAGAAGCCAGATGTGACCAGATGTTGAGATACTGGTGGCTAAGGAAGCAAGTTTCCCTCCAGCACCCCTGGCTGGCAGATCAAACTTCCTTACAGTAGTGGTTGTCTGGTCTCAGGCCTTGTCCAATGCTCAGACAGACCCTTCTGATCCCTCTGCAGAGATCACATGCGCACTGGTTCTCACATGCACACTTAGTCTAAGGCCACACTTCCCTGTGATAGCTTATCTTGCTTGTCAATTGACTGGACCCGGAATTAACTAACAAATCAGCCATCCACCACTTGAAGAGATTGTCTGAATCAAGATATTTGAAATACTATGACTAACACTGAATATGGAAGCAACTTCCAGTAGCAGACCAGATAAAAGGAAGTGCAAGAAAGAAGAGTAATCTCTCTCTCTCCCTCGCTCTTTACAAGCTCATCTTCTCCACCTCTGCCATTCTTTAATGACATCAGAACCCAACTTCTTCAGCCCTATGTTATGACTGAAATCCACAGACCTTTCGGGAATCCCCCAGCCTGCAGCAGCACACTCAGATGTTGAGATCTGCTCCTGAATTGAGCAGCTATAGGCAGCCATTGTTGGACTACCTAGACCATCTTTGAAGCCAAATCAGTGAATTCCCTTTTTATATATCTCCATTCTACCAGCTCTGTTCCTCCAGAGAACCCTGATTAATACACACCTGAACATGCCCCATCTTGGCTCTCGGATGCATACCCATGCTTCTCTTTCTCCTCTTACTTCATGGCAAATGCATTCCTGCTCTATAAAATCACACCCTAAAGGGCAGCAGCACTGGGCGTGTCTCTGCCATCTACTAAAGAGAAGCTTTCGGGAATAGGGAAACGGCTCAGTGGTTAAAGCACTTACTGTTCCAACCAAAGGATCTAAGTTCAAATCCACAGATCTCACGTAAAAATGCTGGGTGGATATGGCCAGGAAATCTCTAGAGCAGGCTAATGGCGTGCTCTGGGTTTTATTAGAGAACCAGGCTCCCCCAACAATAAGATAGCAGAGAAATGGAGGATGAGTCTCGATATTACCTTTGGACCTCCACAGCCACATGGTCAAGTATACTCCTGTAGATACACTGCATACACACAAACACCTACACGCACACACACGCTACACACACACACACACACACACACACACACATTACACATGCATATATGAAAAAAAGGAAAAATAAATTTCAGAAACAATAAGAGTAGAGATGTGGCTCAGTGGACAGAATGTTCACTTAGCATGCATAAAGCCCCAGCACCACATACATAGGCGTGCAATTCACACTATAGCCCTAGTACCCCCACGATACAGTTAGGAGAAGTGGAGTTCTACAATCCTTCTTAGCTATATAGCTATTTTTAAGGCTAGTCTGAGCTGCATCAGACCTTGTCTCAAAAAATAAAGAAAGAAAAAATCAGGATCCTGCTCCTCCTGGCTCCACCGCAGACCAGGGAGAGCAAGCGTCCGTTTCTGACAGCCCTCTTGGCCCAGACATGTCTGGCACAGGGGCAGGCAGTGTCGGGTCGCTCTCGGGTTACTTGGAGCCCAGCTTTGGCCATAGCTATGCAGCATGGCTTCAAGGGGTAGAGGGGGTGAGGTAGGACCAGGGTAGGTAATTTAGATTTCTTTCCATTTCCTCCAAGATTTTTCAATTTCCACCAGCCAACCCAGCTTCTATTCAATATCCTTCCTCAAATCTAAATTTGGAAACTAACTCAATCAATGACATTTTTTCCCCTCTGAAGACAGACTGCCTTGGCTTTCGGGAACATGGGCAGACGAATATGCACACTTCCAAGTCACTAAGGGGGACTTTGATGGGGTTGGGGGCTGGTATGGGGTCTCGCCCCACCCCACAGCTCACTGCAAGGGCGCTGGGTGACAGGAGCATGTGGGATCCACATCTCTCAACTCTGCCCCCTCAGGCTATGCCACGTGGGCGACATCACAGAGGATCCCTGTTTCTCACCTTCTCATCTCTAAAATGAGAGAAATAAATAACTTCCTTAGAAGGTGACAGAAAAGGTGAGAGAAATCCAGAAACTCATGTCCTGCGTTACCTAGGGGAATTCCAACAGCAACAAAAACCCCGTGCGTCTCTGGGTCATGCTGAGCTGGGGAGATGGCTCAGTGCTTATAGTCTTTGCCTCAAAGCAAAGGGGCCTGAGTTCAGATCTCATGCAAAAAATGCTAGGTGGAGCGGGGGTGGGCAGCCTGCCTGCCTTTACCGCCCTGGAAGCAGAGCCTGGGAATCCTCTGAGAGAGCTGACTTCCAGACGACCCTCACAGGGTGCTCAGGGGTTCACTAGAAACTTGGGCTTATAATGATAAGATGGAAGAGGGATCAAGGACGATTCACAGGCACACACACTCAACTGCACTTGCTTACATACACTCGTACACACACATACACCTACATTCATGCAAACATACACACGTCATACATACATCCATACGCTAAAAAAAGAAAAGAAATTTTTAAAAAAAAATCTGCATTGCTGTTTTTAGATCTACTTTAACAGAGCTCTGCTCTCTCCCATATAATTTTTCAGTGTTTTCCCCCAAAGTCCCAACATGAATTGATCATGTGCCACAGAAGGAACACGGGACTGTATGCACAGTATCAACTCCCACACTCCTCAAAGAGACTCTGGAGACATGCGACTTGGATGTTGGCCTTTCCCAGCTGCTCAAGGATTCTGGCTTCTTCCACTCAGGACAGCAAGCCTACGCCAGCCTCAGATGGAGGGGAGGGTGGGGGAGACAGGAGAAAGGAGTGGGGGAGGAGAGATGAGAAAGGGGAGCGTAGGAAGGGGATGACATTGACACAATGAGAAAATGGGCCTGCCAGAGAGCTCAGTGGGTAAAGCCACCTGTGCACAAACCTCAAGTCTTGAGTTCAATTCCCTGATCTCAGGATTCAAGGAGCCAATATAGAAGAAAACCATTTTCTGAAGAAATTTGTCTCCTAACCTCCTCATGCACACTGTGACACATATGTACCTCTGCCTCTGCCCCCCCATCCTTACTTCCCTCCCTCCTCTCTCAGGGAAATTTGCGGAAGAGGGGGCGGTAAAGTGTAAGAGCACAAGGATGGAGGAGCAATGATTTGCAAGATTCTCCACACAAGTTAGGGCCGAAGCAATCATAATAGGACTTTGCATGCCCTGCAACAATGTCCAACACACTCAACAACAACTTTGACCTCACAAAGTCTAGCATTTGCTAAAGGCACCAAGATCCTTGGAGGCAAGGGATTGGCAGCCACAGTAGTGTTCCTATGCTTAAGCGGAACACGGGAAAGGGTTCAGGGAAATACCACTGGGTCCTTGTACGTCATCGGAGAGGAGGCCCCAGAGGAGAGTTAGGCATACACAATAAAGGACTCTCTGGGAATTGGGGGGGAGGCACTGGGGGATGGGGAGGGAGGGGTGAGGGGAGGGAACAAAGGGTTTCGGGGGAGGAGGAGGGAGGGAGGGAACTGGTGTACCTATTAAGTTTGTATGAGCGGAAATAATAATAAAAAATGTATTAAAAAAAAATCCAGAGGAAGCAAGATGGCGGAAAGAAGTCACTGGCAAGGTGGCTGCAAGGTTGAGGTTATGGACGTGAAGATCCAGGCAAGCATTAGGAGACCACTCGAGAAAGAGAATTGATGTGTACATTGCAGGAGCCAAGCTGATGGTAGGCACAAGAGGTCCCTGGCAACATGGCAGAGGCCAAAGGTCACTGATAACACTATAGAAGCCAGAGGTCCCTGGTAACATGGTAAAAGCCAGAGGTCCCTGGTAACATGGTAGAAGCCAGAGGTCACTGGTAATCTGGTAGAGGTCAGAGGTCCCTGGAAACATGGTAAAAGCCAGAGGTCCTTGGTAACATGGTAAAAGCCAGAGATCACTGGTAATATGGTAGAGGCCAGAGGTCACTGGTAATCTGGTAGAGGTCAGAGGTCCCTGGAAACATGGTAAAAGCCAGAGGTCCTTGGTAACGTGGTAAAAGCCAGAGGTCCCTGGTCACGTGGTAGAAGCCAGAGGTTGCTGGTAACATGGTAGAAGCCAGAGGTCAGCCTCCTCATTGAAGTTCTCCTCCCCCTCCTCTTGCCACATCACCCACATCTTTACCCTGCCTTTGCCTTGTGGAAGTTTTCTCCTCTGCAGCTACGACCTCCCTCTTAAACCAGTCCTATCCATCCATCCATCCCTACAGCTGAACTGCACACATTACAGGAAGGTGCTGGGACAGATGGTCAGAGACAGAGGGGGGCTTTCAAAGTTAAAACAGAGCTCCAGCCCTTCACAAACAATAGCCCTATTTTGGGCTCAAAGGATGACCCGAGAAGTCATGAGGGCTGCAAGCTGGGACTCAAAGGGCTGCTGTCCAACAGCCTCCAGCAGACTCAGGGCAGCAAGAACTTTGCCTACGCAGCATACCAAGCCCCACGCCTGCAGAGCCAGGCTGCAAGGTTGGACAGAATGGAAGAAGGGGAGAGTACACCAGCACTTCCCAAAGACTGAGGCTGTCAGATGGAGGGCTGAAGACCCTGGGGCCAAGGTGTGGTACCTCAACAAGCAGATAGAGACACAGAACATAAAGATCTGCTGGAGCTGGCTGGGCAGACCCTGACCTAGCCTTGGAATTAGACCATGGTCTCTTTGGACAGAGGAGCAGATAGATCAATGGACCTTTGGAAATCACTTTTCAATGCAGACAGTTGAAGCCACCATATGCTCAGCAGAGGAGGCAGGAAGCTCAGTGGGCAGAGCACTTGCTAGCATATCAGATGCCCGGTTCCCCAGCACTGCATCCAACAGGCAAGATGGCACAGGACTGTCAAGCTGCCACTGGGAAGGTAGAGGCAGGAGGATCAGGAGTTCAAGGTTATCTTTGGCTACACAGTAGGTTCAAGACCAGCCTGAGATATGTGAGCTATGTCTCAAAAACAGGAGGGGGCTGAAGAGATAGCTTAGGGGTAAAGTTCTCACTGAGCAATCATGAGGACCTGAATGCAGATCCTAACCCACACAAAAAGTCAGGCAAAGTATTGCAGTTTGCCTGCATGCTCCTGATAATTCATGATCGAAGAGTTTAGGGAAACAAGAGGGGTTATTATCTTATGATTCTTGGTTATGGTTCTTAATCTAGCTTGGCAGAAGAGCTCATACCAACACCAGGGGCAGAGGGAACTGGCTACACTCTATCCACAGTGATTGCTAAGAGAAGGGCAAACCTCACTTGCCAGACAGCAGACTGCCAAAGTATGTTGAAGAATGCCACTTACTGAGCCATCTCCCGCCATCTTCCCCACCCACCCAGGGAATGGCCTCACCCACCACGGACAGGGTGTCCCCCCTCAGTCAGCCTCACACGCACTTGCACAGGGCTTTGCCTCAGCTAACTCGTCACAGATGTGCCAGAGCTCAGCGTCACTGCCAAGCTGACACCTATTATCTAATTAGCACACATGACGATGTCTACCTATAACTCCAGTACTGGGAAGCTAAGCTAGTTGCATCCCGGGGACTTGCTGGTCAGCCAATTTAGCCAAACGGCAAACTCCAGTTGACGAAAATGCTGCATGAGATTGACCTAGTGTGGTTGAGAAAGACCCTCTGACTTCCACATACATCTGTGTGGGCACATACATGTGAGCACGCACACACGCCCGCCCGCCCGCCCGCCTGCCAGGGAAGGTGTACACATCTATGAATCTCTCCTGCATGACCACATTAAGAATCCCTATTGGATGGTTTTGAGAAACCTGAGCAACTGTTTGCTTGTTCACAGTGCTGAGGGTCAAACACAGGACTCCTCACTAACTACTCACTTACTAGACAAGAATCATACCATTGAGCTACATCCCAGACCAACAATGCGCATCATGCGGCATCCTGATGGAAGTCCCCCCTGGCTACCTGTGCCTGCTTCCACTGAGGGACAAGAGACCCTGAGATCAAGTGTCTCCCAAACCCAATAGGATTTTTTTGGTCAACTTTTCCTTCAGATTTCACAAACTAAAGCCCAGTCTTCCTACTTCCTAACCCCACACTCACGATAACAAGGATTTTTTTTTGGGGGGGGGTCATGTATCCCAGACAGGTCTCAATGTCACTATGTAACATCCATTTTCAGTTGCCAAACACATACAGGACCAACAACCCTAGGATTTATTCTTTCATATGATTCTGGCTACAATTTTCACCTTGGCAAAAGGTTCATACCAATATCAGGAGTTGAGGGAACTGTCACACTAGAGCCATGGGAGACGGGATTTCTCTCTTGCCGAACTGCCTGCATACTAATATGTTGAAGTGTGCCCATAGACCAAAGTCTGCCAAAAAACTTCCATCTTAGCCACTTGCCTGGGGACTGGTTCCAACTGCCATGCGCTGGGTTCTTCCCGCATCAGCTGCTCAGGGTTTGCCTCGACTACTAATTGTTCACAGATATGACCAAAGGCTCAGCCCTCAATGGTCAAGCTGATATGACTGAATCTACTGATACAGTAGCCAAGGATGGCTTTGGTCTTCTGATCCTCCTCTCCCCACTTTCACATGCTAGGAGGGCAGGCATGCCACCTGGTTTTGTGCAGGGCTAGGAATGGAACCCAGGACCTGGTGCATGTTGGGAGGGCACTTAACCCATTAATGTGAACCACATTCCCAGCTCCCCAGCCGGATTATTTTTTTTCTACAAAGCAGAAGGCAGGGAAGAGAATCTAGGCTCTTAGATCTTTGGAAAGAAGACTTAGCTTCTTGAGAGCCCTGTTCAGCCAGTTGGCTGTAGAATCTATGGTTTATGCCACTGCTGTGTTAAGTATAAGCAGAGGGCTATCTGGTGGAGGGTCAGGATCTCAGTCATGAGCTTAGAGAGGCAAAAGCCCTGGACATTATTCTTGACTGGCTGAAGAAGAGACTCTCTAGGTGATTTTAATGCTAAAGAACCAAGCAGGGGGGCAAAGGAGCTAGGATCCTCCACCTTGAGGTGAGGAGGCCCAGGGTCATTTCCCTGCCCTGACAATTAACTGAGTGACACGTAGCAAGTCACAAGAGCACCCACCTCATAAGGTTGTTGCAAAATAAATAAGTGAGGGTATAAACTAGGAAAACTACACACAAAAGAGGGGCAGGTATGTCAGTTAGAAATTGCTTGCCTCCCTGCATGAGAACCTTAACTAACTCAATCCCCTGCGTTCACAGAAGATGGGCATGCAGGATGTATATGGAATCCCAGTGCTGAGGCTTAAGGGATACAGACACCGAACCTCCTTGGCCAGCCACCTAGCCATAGTGGAATTGGTAGTCCCTTGGATACTGTGAAGACAAGGGTGTCTTACCATGTGTTTAGGATCTGCCCATGTGGCCTCCTGGGGTGACCCAGAGAAGATCAACAGAGAGTAGAAAGAAAACAGTTTGGTGGCATTTCTCTCCCTTCCAGTCTCCTGCTACCTGCCACAGGGCTGGACTGTACTCTCATGCAAACAATGTGAGGCACCAACTGTATAAAGTGATGACTGCACAAAATAGCTCCTGGATTTCTTTTAATGAGACACCTAATACACCTTGAAAATTAAAAGCCATAAAGAGATATTGTCTATAGCCTTGGGGCTGAAGGGACGGCTGAAGTTGGTACTGTGCTTGCCTTGCAAACAGGGAACTGAGTTAAAATTCCCTAGGACTTGAGAGAAACAAGAGCCCATTATGGTAGCACATGTTGTAGCCTCAGTACTGAGGAGGCACAGACAGATGGATATCTGGGCTTGCTGGTCAGACAGGCTGGCCTAATCAAGTGCTGTGGGACCAATGAGAGACTCTGTCTTTAAAAAAATGGGGGGTGAGGAGATGGCTCAGAGTTAAATCTTTGCTTCACAGCAAAAGGATCTGAGTTCAGATCCTAGATCCAGGTAAAACAAAATTGGGGATATATATGGCAGCAGGATGTAATTCCAGTTCTGGAAGGCAGAGCCTGGAAAATACCACAATAAACAATAAAGAGGTAGAGTCATCCAGATTCCTGATATCACCTCCAAGTCTCCATAGGCACACACACTCAAGTGCCCTCTTGAATACTGTCTGCATACACATGTATACCTACCCACATGCAACACCACAATGTACCTCCCATACACACATACATGAAAAAGAAAAAAAAGTGCACAGAGCCCGAGGTACAACACCCAAGATGGACCTCTGACCCCTCTGCATGAACACATGTGAACACACCCACAATACACACACACACACACACCACAAGTTTCCGCCTTGTAACCAAGACCATGAGCGTTGTGGTTAATCGACACAAGAGTCCTAACTCCAAACTTTACTATCAGCAGGACTTAGTAGTTACCCTCCCACAGTTGGTTTGCTCACATCCCATATGGGGATGGGGCAAAACCTCCTTGGATAGATATGAATGTTCTATGAGATAATACACTTGTTACACCTTTACATGCCATCTGGCAGCCAGCAAGAACGCCATGGTTGCTTACAAAGTGGGACCTACCACTGAGAACATGCAGCAGGATCTTGAGAAGAGAAAAGACAACTGGACTTCAGTACTGACTGCTCAGCTTTGCCATTCACAAGTGTCCCAAGGCCATCAGTCCCTGGAACCAGTTGGAACAGAGTTTATCTAAGCTCCCCCCCATCTCTAAGGTATTCAGAATACTTTGGGCAGGATGGGTTCTGACTCATATTACTAAACAGGAAACTACATTGGAGGGCTCTATACTTGGCAAGTACCTGCTTCCAAGACCCACTTGTGAGCTGGGACCTCCACTGCAAATCCTGGCAGCTCCGGATAAGAATGAGTGTCCCAATTTGGTTATCCATAATCTAGTGGAACCCCCCCCACCCCGCTTTTCGAATGCAGGCGTCCTGGATGGATCCCAATGGATCACATATGCATGAGGGACATTGGATGGGGGGAGACTGGATGAAAAGGAGACCATATGGGGTAGGAGTGGAGGGGATGAACACATATAAATTCATTGTATCTGTATATAAAGCTTCAAAGAATTTTTTAAAAAGGAAAAAGGAAATAAGTGTTTTGCCAGCCTCAGAGGAAGAAGAATGCATTCGTTGTGGCTTGGCCTTGCCAGTGAAGACCAGCTCACCTGCCTGCTGCCCACTAAGCCCAGTTCTCTATTTCCTCCCTAGATGCCCCATGCTCCCAGTCCCATCTGGTCTTTTGCTCAAGCTGGAGTCACCAGGGAATGCCACGCGCCACGCGTAAACCAAGAGCCAAATAACTGATACTTTGCCAGGATTAAAAAAAAAAAAAAAAAAAACTTCCAGAAGGGCATGGAAAAGAAGCAGGTAATGGGGTCTTTATTTATTTTATTTTATTTATTTATTTTTTGTAACCATAGCCCCAGATATACTTTGGGCAGGGAACGACTGAGAAAGCCCAAAAGGCAGGTGTCAGTTTAGAGGCACAGCGCGCACATAGGGATCCCTTCTCCCCCTACAGGATCATCCTGCGCCCAGCCAGCCCGCGCCGCGGCCCATGGGCGTCAGAACTCGTCCTTACCATTCAGTTGCCGGTAGACTATGTCCTCTAGCAGTGACAGGCGTTTTAGCACGGCGTCCTGGATGGGACTGGTGCTGTGCGCACTGAGGTTGGCCACCTCTGCGCGCGGCCGGACCTCGTGGAAGGCGTCTCCGCTGCGCACCGCGATGGGCCGGCACCTGGCCAGGAAGATCACGAAGCCGGCCACCGCGATCAAGTTCAAAACGAGCAACACCTTGACTCTCCTCAGCGAAGCCATCAAACGACCGGGCCGGTCCTGGCCCGGGACCTAAGCCTCTACCCGCCTCTGGCTCTGACGAGGCTCTCAGGCAGCTTGAGAAACCCACACACTTGATGACAGGTTGAAAGCTCAGCGACTTCTGGCCCCAAAGTGCCAATGATACTTCTGGGAGAAGGACCGAGTGAGTTGGTCGGGAACACAACGTGATCGCTCACATGGAAAAATCTCTGATTTGTAAAAGTGGCCCCAAGATGCTCGGTCCACAGAGCTCAATCTCTTCCAAGAGTGGAAGCCACAGACCAGGGTCCTGAGGTTATGTCTGTCCCACCAGCCACCAGGTCGCCACTGGACCTTGGACCTCAGGAGATACGTGATGAGGTGGTGATGTGGATGCTCGGGAGACGAGTACCAGTACCGAGTGGCGCGCAGGTGCGGAGCTCCGGCTGCTCTGCGTCCACCGGCGCAGGAGCGCAGCACTCCTGAAGCCACAGGGCCACCACCCTCGCTCACCGGCGGCCGTCGCGGCGGGGGAGACCAGCACTCTTCAGCGAAGGACCCGCTCCTGAGGCCGGATGTCTTTGTTCACTCACCGACCCGCTCCATCACTCTGAGTGGAGGAAAAACCCACGACGGGCGCCCGCATCCTCGCGGCTCCGCAGTGACGCTCAGATCTCAATGACTCTCTCAAAGTGGGGGGGACAGTAGGAAAGGGGGCGGGAGCAGGGAGCCTAGTGCGACGTCCTCCCGTCCCCACCCCGCCCGCCAAACTCACCAGCGCGCACAGCGCCACCGGCTTCCCGGACACGTTCCAAGTCCCTCCGGCGACACGCGGCGAGGCTGGGGGGTAGTGGTGGCTGCTGTACGCACTGGCCTGTCTCGGGAGGTGGCGCGTCACGAAGTCTGCCAGGGGTTGGAGGGTAGAGAGAGTCGGATCTCCAAAGTCACACCAGTTGTCGCCGGAGAGGGCCGTGCGCGGCTCGTCCCGCGGCCCCAGGGAGCCAAGCGCCAAGTGTCCCAGTAGTCAGACGCAGGGATGACCCCGCCGCTGCGGCACCGGGAGCCTACTCGGTCCCCGAGGGGGGGACCGTGGAAGGGTTGCTGAACAGCCAGGGAGCCTGGGGAGGACGCGCAGGTGGCGATGGAAGGCGGGGCGCGGCCCCGAGGGGAGCGGCTGCGGCGCCGGCTCCTCCTTCACCTCCTCCGCGGTCCCCCAGGGCCACCCTCTTCCCCGAGAGCCAGTGGCCCCCGCCCCGCCACCCGCAGGCAGCCGGGGGAGGGCTCCGCGAGGTTGGCCGGCTTGTGCGCGCGCAGCCCGGAAAGGGTGGGGGTGCCCAGAGAGAGTGGGGCGCTAGCGGGCGAACGAGTAGCGGGGGCGCGGTCAAGTCATGTTGGCTGCTCAGGGCTCCGAGGGGACCCTTGGCGTCCTCAGCGCTTTTGGGGCAGGCGGGTGGATTCCATCCTGGTTGGCTATGAAGACATCCCTTTCTCCGAGACTAGCAGCTTGGCTGTGCGTGGCCCGGGACTGGCTAGAGGGAAAATCCGGCGTGGAGTCTCGGATTCTAGCGGTTTCCAGTGCCAGGCCAACCTTCTCTCCCGCAAAGGCCTGGGAGACTTTTTGGGTCACCCAGAGTCACAATTTCTGTGACACCCACGCCTTTTCAGCATCTTTTTCTAATTCGAACGCTATGGTGCATCCAAGTCTCCGGCAAAATGCTCATTTTCTCCAGACCCAGAGTTGCAAAGACTGGAATGCAAACAGGCTTGCTGATCCCTTTAATTCCTCAGGCCTAAGAAAGACACCAGGCAGCCAAGAAATAGATCAGCCAAGAGTGGATTCAGTGGCTTCCACCTCGCCCTTCCCAGATCCTTAAAGTTTGTCCTGGCTGGTTTCATTTGTGTGGTTACTCTGGATTTGGGTTTGGGACTGGGGATGTAACTCAGTTGGTTAGAGGGCTCACTCAGGTAAGGCTAGGTTGAATTCCTCAGGCTTCATCAACTATGCTTGGTGGTACAGACCTGATCCCTGCACTTTGGGGAAGTAGAGGCAGGAAATCAGGAGGTAAGGCTATCTTAAATAGCAAGTCCTAAGCCAGGCAGCTTTCTGAAAAGCAAACAAACTTGTCAGTTAGGTTCGTTTGAGGGCCCCACTTAGTGCAGCCTGCCCCCTCTCTAACTCCCCATCCTTTGCCTTCACCCCCCCCCAGGTATTCCAGACACACAGGCCCAAGCTTGCCTCTCATTCTCATCCAATTTTTTAAAAATTTGTTTTTCTGTTTCGTGCTTGTTTGAGAGCAGGATTGTCTGCCTTTTGCTTTCGTGTTTGCTGTGTTAACTATTGATTTATTTAACACACACACAAAAGCACATGCACTGCCTATCCTGGTACAGCAAGTTTCTAGTCCCAACTGCTTAGAAGACTAGTGAGGGAGAATTTTAAATTCAAGGCAAAGGGAGCATAAAGATGGCCTGGACTATTTAGCAAGATCTTTTTCCCCCTAAGTGTAGGCACAGAGTACTTACCTCACATGCATGAAACCCTGGGTTCTGTCCCAGTGGAATGAATGGAGATGGGGAAAGAGGGACAGGATCATAAAAAAAAGTATGAAACGCTAAAAAGAATAAAAAGAATACAGCATTCTTGCTTCTTCAGAGCCTGCTCAGCCAGTCCTTAGGATTCTACATTTGCATAATCTTCAGGGAAGTGGGTACACAATAGTTACATAAAAAGCCACATTGACATTCATCCCAGAGACATTTTTAAATCACATATGTGATGCAAGAGGGAGGTAGGATGGGAAGAAACCAGGCTCCTTTGGAGTTCCTAAAGGACAAAAACTAGGTCTGCCGAGACACCAGCAGCCATTACAAATAGAAGATGTGGCTTAGTGGTAAAAAGGTGTGATATCCAGGTGACCCTTCATAAATGTCAGTCATCTCTGGCACTTTTTTTTTAAATTACAGAGGTAAGTTAATAAGATCAATATAACAAATTCACTTCATCTAAGTTTTGCATAGTGTGAGGAGTGTAGAGATAGAGAGACTTGCGCTTGGCTTAGTTGGATGAGATTGCATAGGGATAGGTTTGGGGTTTGATCATTTTCTTTTTATTCACTTATTTGATGTGTGTGTGCGCGTGCACGTGTGTGTGTGCGCGTGCGCGTGTGTGTGTGCATGTGTGTGTGTGCATGTGTGCGTGTCACAGGATGCATGTGAAGGTCAGAGCACAACTTAAAGGCGTTGGTTCTGTCCTTGCATGTTTCATGAGTGTTCCAGGGAATCAAATTCAGATCACAGGGCTTAGAGGCAAGCGCCTTAGCCCACTGAGCCGCCCTGTCAGCCTGGCTTTGATTGACAGACACAGTCTCACTATGTAGCCCAGGATGGCCTAACATTTGTGATCCTCTCTCTTAGCCTCCCAAGTGTCATCACTACCAGCTTGTAAACTGTTTTCAGTACTTACTTCGTTTATTGATTTTTATTTTCAAGAAGGGGAGAAAGACAGGGAGAGACAGAGAAGGGGCATGAACATGCATGTCATAACACAATAAAGGAGGTAAAGCAATCCAGAATCATCCCTGAAGTTGCTTTTGGGCCTCCACAGGCACACATACTTACGTGTCCTCTGATACAAAACCACACACCAAAACAGAAAAAAAAAATCCTCACAACTAAAGAGCTTAGGGAAACAAGGTTTTTGTTTGTTTGTTTGTTTGTTTGTTTGTTTTAATAATTCTTGGGTACAGTTCTTAGTCCGGCATAGCAGGAAAGCTTACACCAATACCAGGAGTCAAGGAAACTAGCTACCCATATCCACTGGGTGTGCTGAGAGGGAGCAAACCTCATTTGCCAGACAGCAAGACTGATGAAGTGTGCTGAGAATCCCCTCCACCAGCTCCCTCCATCCTATCCACCTGCCCAGGGAACGATCCCACGCCATGGGCTGGCTCTTTTCATACCCATCAGGCCTGCAGGCTTGCTCAGGGGCTAGCTTTAACTACTAATGCTTCACAGACATGCCCAGCCAGAACTCACCTTCAACTGTCAGGTTAACACCAGGAAGTAGGACTGAGCTATAATGCTCTAGCCCAGCCCCTACAGAACTATGTCTGCCAGCCAGGCACTGGGTACAAACAACATCAACACTGTGACTAAGTATTTTAACACATGAGCCTGTGGGGGACAGTTCACCTTGGAGTCATAAAAAGTACTTTATGTAAATTGATATAGTATTTTGCACCCTATAAGGGCAAAGTGGAGCGAGATGGAAAAGAAACCCCAATAACCTTTCTCGCCTTCTGCATACACCCCCCCATGCACACACATGCACATAGACACACACATACTTGACACATGCACAAGGGCCAAAAGATGGCTCAGCACCAAGTGCTTGCCATACAAAAAGAACAGAGGTGAGATTCTGGATCCCACGTAAAATGTCAGGCAAATGTGGTGCCTTCTTTGAAGGCATAGCCTGAGAATCCCCAAAGAGCCACATTAGCCATATGGACAAACTCTAGATCAAAGCCCAGTCTCATAAGGATATGTGGAGAAGCAGTAGAGAATGGTTCTCAACGCATATGCAATCACATGTATACACAGGCATACACACACTCATGCACCTCTACACACATACATGCATATCCTGCATGGATATTTGCACTTGAAAATGGAAAATATAAATAAAAAGAACTCTTTTTAAAACAAAGAATGGAAATCAAGAGTGATGTAACCAGATCCAACTGTCTTGTGGATTTGGAGACAGTACTTGCATCGCTGTGCAAGTGCCGTCAGCAAATGCACCCTTCCTCATGCATTAATAAATTAAGTGAATCAATAAAACATTCCTAAGTGCTACTGTCAGCTTCCCACCCAGAAGATGGTTTGTACTTTATAGGACAAAGGACACAGGGCTACCCAACCTCTCACTGTCAGTACTGGAGACATTCTTCTGTTGCTTGCTGATCTATTCTGAATCTTCCCCAGGCTCAGAGAAATACTCAGATAGCTTGTGTATGGAACAGATTGTTTGGGGATGGTGAAAGCTAGAGACTGTTCGTCAATTGGGCCTATCATATATATCAGTGCAATAAATACCTACGATCATGTGTAAGTGTGAAGTGTGTAGGGGAGTGTGCATGCGTGCATGTACATGTGGGTAGGTGTGTTTATATGAGAGTATGTGTGATTGCATGAGTTTTGGGTGAATGTATGTGCAAGTGCATGTGTATGTGAGTGTATATGTGAATGAATGCATGTTAGTGAGAGAATACATATATATGTGTGTGTGTGTGTGAATGAATATGTGAGTGTGAGTTCATGTGTACATAAGTGTGTAAGTGTGTGTATAAGTTCATGTGCAATTAATAGTGCATGTATGTTGTTATAGTATGTGTATATGAGTGCATGTATATAAGTGTTTGTATATAAGCATGTGTGTTTTAGTTACTCTTTGTGCTGCTGTGAGACACCACTAAAGCTCAAACAACTTAAGGGAAGAAAAAGGGGAGATTTGTCCAGTTTATGATTCCAGAAGGGAGACACAGTCCTTTATGGTGGAAAAGGCATGGCTGACTGGAGATGACCTAAGTCACATCCAAAAAAAGGTTGAGAGCTGCAAAACTTTAAGTTGCAAGAGCAGATCTTCTGGAAGTAAAGTAGAGCTAAGCAACCTCAAGGCCCACCCCTTGTGACTGTCTTCCTCCAGCAAGGCTCCACCACTTACAGGTGCTGTGACCTTCCCAAACAACTAAAGATTCAAACATATGAGCATGTGGGAGACGATTCACATTTCATCATGACAATCCACCTCTGGCTCTCATGGGCTCATTGCCATCTCATTATGCAAATCATACGTAGTCCAATTTTAAAAGTCTCATAGACTTCTTCAGTAGTTCAACACAATCCAAAAGTCCAAAGTCTTCTGTAAAATTAAAAGACAAGTTACATACTTCTAACACACAATGCCACAAAATAAACATTCCCATTCCAAAAGGGAGAAATATCCAGGAAAAATTGTTTATAACAAGACTGAAAATCAACAGCATATCCAGGAAAAATTGTTTATAACAAGACTGAAAATCAACAGGACAAACTCCAAATTCTGCAGCTCCAAGTCCAATAAATGAACTTTCTGTTGAAATCATTTTGGATCCAAAATACTTTAATTCCAAGAGGACTGGAGTGATGACTCAGGGGTTAAGACTCTGTCTTACAAAATACTTCAGTTCCATCTCTCCCAAAGCTGCCCATAGAACACATCATTTTCTTGGGGTGGCTTCTTCCATAGTATACAATTCTCCTTGGGAGATGTCTCACATTGACTCTGACATCTCTAACATCTTCACTTCTCAATGATAAATATGCTTTAACTCCACAGCACACAATTCCCTCCTTGGACTTCTTGGCAGACTTTTCAATTCTGCTACAAGTTGCCTGACTTCTGCCGTTCTCTGAAACTTTGAAGGAAAGATCCATGACCTCTTATCTTTCTCATTTGATGCCTCTAAAACTAGGACAATGTAGACAATTTTGCCAAGTTCTGCTCTAACCTCCACATGAAGATTCTTCCCTTGAGTCACAGTTGATTCAGGTTATTTGTACTAAGGCTGGAAAGAATCTCTTGGGCAGTTGCTTCAGAGTAGTAAAAGATCTTTCCTTTGGAACTCTGCTCTTTGGCTCATTTCTTCTAAAAGAATTTACATTCTCCATGGGCAGGAGCTTTCTCAGAGGATCTTGCCCTCAGATAATAGACTCTTCTATTATCCAAATTGAAAACAGGCTTCGATTCACTTTTGCTGCTAATCTTTTTAACAAGAACCACTGTTTTACTGTCTATAGTCTCTTTTAACTTGTCTTTACATTTTTCATTAAATTTCACAACTTTTGTCTCTGCCTGATTTCTTGCTCTTTTTTCATAACTGAACAAAAGCACTAAAAAGCAACCATGCCACACTGTCAAGAACTGCCTTGAAATTTCCTCTGCCAAACACTGAAATTTAACTTCATGCAAGTTTTCAGGCCAAAACTAATCAAACTTTCTGCCAACATATCACTCTATTTGCCCCTTGTACAGTTCCAAATACAGTCTCTGTTTCCCTCTGGACCATCACAAGCTGGGCTTCCACTATCTGAATCTCTAACAGCATCACTCTCTTCCAAGCTCTCACTAGAATGGACCTTTGGGCTATCTCTAATACACAAAAAGGCTTTTCCAGCACAAAGTCCTAAAGTTCTCCATATTTCCCCACCAAATATTTCCTAATACATATAACTCCATTATCAGCAATGATCATATTTCCTTACTTCTCAGTACCAAATACTAAAGCTCAAACAAGGGAGAAAGAGAGAGGGAGATTTATTCAGCTTATTGTTCTAGAGCAGAGGGCAGAGACAGTGCTTTATGGAAGAAAAGTCATGGCTGACTGGCAGAAGCTGGAGAGGACCTAAGTCACATCCAACAAGGAGGCTAAGAGGTGCTCAAGTTGTAAAAACAGACCTCTCCTGGAAGTAAGGTGGAGTTAATCGACCTCAAAGCCCACTCCCTGTGACTGCGTTCTTTCAAGACTCCACCTCTTAAACAACTAAGAGGTTAGAAATGACCTTCCCACACAACTAACGATTCAAACACATGAGCCTGTGGAAGGCAGCTCACATTTCAAACCATGATACTGTGTATGTGTGAATGTATGATTTTTAGTGTGTGTGTATGTGTGTATGTGTGTGTGTGAGAGAGAGAGAGAGAGGCATGTATCTGATCGTGTATATGATGAGTAAGAGTACATGTATGTGATGGTGTGTGAGAGTGGATGCATGTGATAACATGTGTGTCATGGTTTGAAATGTGTCTCCCACAGTTTCATGTGTTTGGGAAGGTCATGGCACCTTTGAGAGGTGGAGCCTTGCTGGAGGAAAGTGGTCACAAGGGATGGGACTTGAGGTGGATTAGTCCCATCCTACCTCCTGTTTTTATAACAACAGTCTTGAAGCTCTCAACCTCTAAGAAGTTTTCAGTGACCTAGACCTCCAACTTCTGCCAGCCAGCCATATCGCCTCCTCCATGAAAGACTGTATCTCCCCTCTGGAACCTTAAGCTGAATGAATCTCCTTTTCTCCCTTAAGTTGCTGACTTCGAATGCTTTCTCACGGCAGTTACTCTTCTCTGTTGCTGTGAAATAACACCCAAAATCAAGCAACTAAAGGGTGAAAAGGAGGTTCATTCAGCTTATGGTTCCAGAGAGGAGAAGCAGTCTTTCGTGGTGGAGGCAACATGGCTGGTGGCTGAAGCTGGAGGTAGGCTAAGTCACTGCAAACATACTGGAGAGTCTAAGAAGCAGAAAGTCTCTCTTCAAAGTCTTCTGTTCTATGGTTTCTTTATCTGGTCTGCCACTGGGAGGTTCTAATCAGATTTTGGGCTGGTCTTTATGTTGGAATGTATTGATCTGGATAATCTCTTCAGGTAGTCTGACAGTTGATCTTAGTTAATGCCAGGTGTGATCAAGCTGACACCAAGATTAACTATCACACCATTACAATGTGAGAGTGCATATATATATGATAGTATGTTGAGAGTGCATGCATGAGATAGTATGTTACAGTGCATATATATGATTGTACATGAGTGCATATGTATGACAATGTGAAAGTTCATGTATGTTGTGAGAGTGTTCATTTATGTGAGAAGGCATGTATGTGATAGTATGTGTGTGAGAGGGCATGCATGTGATAGTGTTCATATGCATAAAACATTTCAGCACTGTGTTGATGACTTCCACAGCTTGGTGGATAGTCCCATACTGGTCACATTGCAATTATTGTCATAATGTGGTCACTGTGAGTTCCTTGCTTCCTTATTGTTGGTGTGATTTAAACTCCCCCACAAAATCAACTTAAGGGAGAGAAGGCTGATCCCCACTCACAAAGTTTCAGTGGAACAGAGCCCAGCATGGTGGGGAAGGCACAGTGGCAGGATGTTGGCTGCTCACTTGGAAACAGAGAGAGAACCTCAAGTCTCACCCCACTCCACCCCACCCCCAGTGACAAACTTCCTCCAGTAAAAGGCTCCACTGCCTAAAAGTTTCACACCGTCTATCTGCTAGAAAACAAGTGCTCAAGCATATGTGCCGGTGGAGAAAGGTCCCCATTCTAACCACAACAGTAACATAACAAGTTAAAAGACACATTCTGCAGTTGGGTAGTGACTTCACAAATGAACTTTGGCTAGAAAAGCAATTGAGTTACTAGCTAGAGATGTACATGAATAGGGCTGCGGAGCTGGCTTGGCTTGGTAAAGGACTTGCTGTGCCAGCATGAGGGCCGAATTTGGTCCCCAGCATCCATACAAAAAAGGTGGGAACAACTTTAATATTAGTATTGGGGAGGCAAAGGCAAGAGGATCCTTGGGGTTTTCCAGTTAGCCTATCCTGCTTGGGGAACCCCAAGATCAGTGAGAAACACTCTCAAACAAGGTAGACAGAGGCTGAAGAAGATGCCTGATGTTATGTTTTGACAGCCATACACAAGAATGCACAGGTGAACATGTACACACAGATACATATAGGGACTCACATGCAAAGCAAATATGTAATCCCAGCCCACATTCCCAGCTCCCCTGGAGACTAAGGCAGGCAGATAGGATGTTCAAGGCCAAAGTGAATTCAAAACCACTTCAACAACATAGTGAGACTCTGTCTCAAAACATGTTTTTTTTATTAGAAATAAATAAATAAAGGACTAGGGACTTAGCTTACCAATAGAGCACTGGCATAGCATATGTGAGGACCTGTATTTAATCTATTGTGCAGCAAAAGAAGAAAAGAGAACAGGAAGGGAAAGAAGAGGAAGAGAAGGGGTAGAGAAGTGGGAAGAGGGGGAAAGGAAAAAAAAAGGAAGGAAAGAAAAAGGAGATGATGCTTTTTCTGCCTTGGACCTGGACCAGGGTGGACTCCTGCTCCTAAGGAGGTGACCTTTAGTACTAATCAGGATGGAGCCAAGGGCAGTGCAGGAAAAACAAAACTGAAAACAACAACAAACCATAATTCAGAACACCAAAGACCCTACATTATTCACCTGGAACAAGACCAGCCGAATCTGTCCCCATCCTAAAGCTCAGGGAAACTTGCAGAAGAGGGGGCGGCAAGATGGTAAGAGCCTAAAGATGGGGAGCACCAACAAGGTGGAAGATGTTCCATGTGGGGTAGGGCTGCAGTAGCCATAATCGGACTTTGCATGACCTGCACAAAAACTGTCAATGACCCCCCAAAGTCTAGCATGGATCACGGACAGTGGGATCCTTGGAGGCAAGGAATTGCAACCATAATGGTGCTCCCATACTGACAGGGAGCCCAAGAGGGGGCTCCCAGCTGTGCTGATGAGTCCTTGCATCTCACTAAGGTGGGAGGCTCAGAGGGAGTTTTGGCATTCACACAGGAGGATGGGGGAGGGGAAGGCACGGGGAGAGGGGGAGGGGTGAAAGGAAGGGGGAAGGGGAAGTGCATGGGGGGAACTGGGGAGGAGTGGAGGGAGGGAGAGGATAGGGTGCCTATTGAGCTTGTATGATTAGGGAAAAAAGGAAATAAAAAAAGGAAAGAAAAGAGAGATGATGGGAGATAAAAGAAAAGATGGTTGGCAAGATGACTCAATACATAAAGGTGACTGCACAAACGTGATAATCTAAGTTCTATCTCTAGTATTTGTTCTCTCCTCTTCATTCTCTCTCTCACACACACTCTTTACTCTCTGTGCCTCTTTCTTAGTTAAATAAATAAAATATATTTTTAATTTTTAAAATTATTTATATTTATTCAATTGTGGGTATATGCATGTATGCTGTATATGTGTGTGTTTAGAACCATGGACGAATTCGGGAACCACCATGGACCGCCTCCACCTCCTCCTTGTTTACTCTGCCCCGGAATTCACAGGCTCCTCCCTACCAGGACCAGAAACGCAGGCCGCCCTGCTTCTGCCTGGCGTCTATACGTGGGGTCTAGAATCCGAACTCAGGACCTTCTGCCTGCAAGGCAGAGGCTTAACCCCCGAGTCACCTCTCCAGCCCCAAATAAATAAAATATTAAAAACTGTTTCAACAAACAAGAAAAAAGGCTTTGTAGATTTGGCTCAGCATGTGCAGATGCCTGCGCACAAACCAGGTGACTTGAGTCCTATTCACAAGGTACTTGTGGTGGGAGGAGGAAACACACTTCTGAGTCTTCCCCATCAACTAGACAATCTCCTGCAGATTTGCTTTAGACTTAACTACTAATTCTCTACAAATGTGCCCAGAGCTCAAACTCTCAACCATCAAGTTGACACCTGTACCTAACTATGAGAAGCCAGAAAATTCGAAAGGGACCAATGAATGGGAAGGTGGGAAGGAGTGGTTAAGGTGGAACCTTTTAAAAGAGGAGATTTAGGATAACACGGCAAGTAGAATGAGGGAGGGAATAATTGGGAAAAATACCCGGGGGGGGGGAGGGAACATGAGGAGCTGAGATATAGGATAGACAGAGAGAGAGAAAAGCCCTAAGATTGTAGGAGGTAACCCAATAGGAACCTCATATACTAATAATATGTCAAAAAAATGTCTTTTAAAGAAAGGAGCAAGATTTGCTGCTCCTGCAATGCCCTTCACTCCATCCTGATGGGTATTGGATGTCCCCCCCTGGCCAGAGATTAAAAAAAAATCAACAAACCATAATCCAGAACATCAGAGACTCTGTATCAACTACCTGGAACTAGGCCAGCTTAATCTTTCCCCATCCTGAAGCTCAGGGAAATTTACGGAAGAGGAGGGGGAGGCAGTAAGATTGTAAGAGCACGAGGATGGGTGGAGCAATGATATGCAAGACACTCCACACAAGTTAGGGCCAAAGCAATCATAATTGGACTTTGCATGCCCTGAGCAATGTCCAACACACTATTGACCCCACAAAGTCTAGCATCTGCTAAAGGCACCAAGATCCTTGGAGGCAAGGGATTGACAGCCACAGTAGTGTTCCTATGCTTAAGAGGGATACAGGAAAGGGTTCAGGGAAATGCCACTGGGTCCTTGCACCTCATCAGAGAGGAGGACCCAGAGGAGAGTCTGGCATGCACATTAAAAGATGCTCTGGAGATGGGAGGGGGAGGTACTGGGCGATAGGGAGGGAAGGGGAGGGGGGCGGTGGGGAGGTTGGAGGGAAGAAGGGGACCAGTGTACCTATTAAGTTTGTATGAGTGGAAATTAAAAAAAAAAGAATTTAGGATGAGTTTTAAACACATGTGCTAAAATAAAATATAGAAATTGTTATAAAAAAAAAAAAGAAAGGAGCAAGAATGGCAAGCATAGAGTGAGGAAAACAGGGCAAAACAGCAACAAAAGAGCCCTAAGCTGATCTACTTAGTACCCAGTGACAATCAGAGATATACTAGAAAAAATAGCAAGCATGTGACACTTCCTGATAAAGTGTTGGTCAGAGGGTCTCAAGGCTCTCAAAACAATATACATGTTTGCCATTTCTCTTGGTTGTTCTCCAAAAATGCTGTCACTAAGACCCTATTACTGAAGATGCAACACAAATGGATCATAGAACATGGACAAATATATCAAATGAAATTGGTGCGAGAACTTCCTCCTTGCTGGACAATTTACACAATATATACCAAGATATACTATAGAAGCTACTGGAGAAGAGAAACAATCACAGGCCTCATCGACTCATGAGATCTCCAAGTTCCAATAAAAAATCACTATGGCAACAGGTAACCACCAATTGAATAGTGGCATGAGTATCAAAGAGACAACTAGCAGCTTTCTGATTGAACTCGAGACCACTTGTCAGAATGGAACATATTCCTGTTACTGTTAGGTAGAACAAGAACCTAAAAAGGGAAGGAAGTAGATAATAGGGAAAAACAGCCAATGAACCTGTAGGTAGGAAGACTTCTCTGTAAATAGCTACGATTATACTTAGAGATTTGAAGAACACTAAGCACTCAGCTTAAAAATAGAAGTAGAGAATCTCAGCACCCTGACATGATAGAGCCTAGGCCAGTAGACGAGCAGTGAAGTGGACAACAACAGAATATCGTCACCCTGGAAATGCTCATCCAGAATCATGCCATTCCTAATCTCTCCACATCCTCAGGCTTAGAGAACCTCATAGAAGAGGAGGCAGTAGGATTGTAAAAACCTAAAAATGGGGGGTCCACCATTGGACAAGACATCTCCATTTAAGGCCGGACTGCTGCATCCAGGAACTCATACGACCTGCTCCTAGACTATCGAGGAACTCAAGAGATAAGGACACAGAGTGGGAACCTTAGGGATTAGAGCTAGATAAGTGAAGGGAAATGCCTCTACAGTGGGGTAGTACGAGGAAGGGCAATTTGGTATACCACAGAAGCCTGAACTCCCACAAGAGTGACAAGCCAGAAGGAACCCTGAGGTCCATAGAATAAATGGCCAGGTAGGAAAGGTGGGAGGAGTAGGATGGAGTGAGAGGGGAAGGTAATGAAATGGGGACAGAAGGCATATGGAGGGAAGCAGGGATAAGTACTCAATATGCTTGTAAAATTTAGATAGATAGATAGATAGATAGATAGATAGATAGATAAGAGTAGATAAAGAAAATACAAGACTTAAAAGAAATACATCAATGTGGCTATTTAGGTCATGAGCGTGACCTGGGTGTGTCTTGTTTATGTTATTTCTCCCTGAGATGCAGAATATTTATGGGAAACTCACTTCATTTGACACTATATACAAAGACTCTGATATCTATAAATAAAGGAGTGAAAGAGATGCTCAAATCTGATAAAAGGAGTGCCTGGGAACTTGTACAGGAGAATATCTTTATAGATTTGACGACTCCTCCTCCATTGAAACATCTATCTTGTCTTCCAGACTCATAATCTCATTATGAATCTCAAAGTATACAGGCATAAATACATCCATAAAAATCATCTAACCCAACATTTTCTGAGTTCAGAAACCACTGGTTTTCTTTACATCCCCTATTGAGGAGGTCTTGGGGCTCACTTATAGGCTGACAGGTGTAATTTCATCTCATCATCCCGTATTGTTTCTACCTCAGCTCCCTCCCATTTCACTCTAGGATTTCCCAGGTGCACTAGGGCTGAAAGTATAAGCCACCACCATGTCTGCCTGGCATTATTACATGGGACCTGGGATCCAAACTCAGGTCTTTCTGCTTGTGAGGCAGAATCATAAACCCTTAGTCATTTCTCCAGCCCTGAGTTGATCTTGTAGGCAACCCATGGTAGTGCTTATTTGCAATGAGAACTTATCTCCATATCCTTTCATAAATAGAGGATTGGGGGAGGTTGGCAACTTTCTTTGTGAAGGATTAGAGTCAGTTCCTCCAGATTAATAGGATGTGTTCCTTAAAGGTAGGGTGTTTTCCTTCAGAGTAATCCTAGCAGTGGGAGATGACCTTCAAAAACCTTCAAAGATGGTCCCAGCATGGTTGCTCTAAAACTGCCTAACTTCCTTAATACATAGTTCCTAGGAAGACTGTCATTCCTTAGGTAGATCATTGTCGGAAAGGGCTCCCCTTCTTTTTATTTAAACAAGATGTGTATATAACATGTGTAATCCATCTTTTGGGGCTTCTGGTTCATTACTAGCTTTGACCAGTGAGCCAGAGCCCTTTGGCCAGAGTATTGCATTAAATCGGCTTTTTTTGGTGTTTGTAATTAGGTTTCATTCCTGGCCATCACACCATAACATTTTGGGGGCTCCATTCAGGATGGCCAGGATGTAGCCCCAGACACTGGTTCAGCTCTGGCTGGGTCCTGCTGCCCAGCCAGGTGCTGGTTCAACTTTGACTGGACAGGAGGTTTCCCAGCCAGGCATGAGTTGGCACTGATTGGGCTCCACTTAGTCAGGTGCCATTTCCCAAATCCAAGTCCCCTAAACATGAACTAAGGGGATGTCTCCCCATCCTAAATACATGGACTAACCTAGTGACAGGCATGATATCCTCTGTTTCAGATGAATATCTCCAATTCCATCCCTAAAAGGAGTCTCTTCAAATGCATCCTCAAGAATAGGAGCATGTCTGGTAAAGGCACCAAGAGCCTTGGAGGTAAAGGATTGGCAGCCACAGCAGTGTTCCTATACCTAAGGGGAACACGGGAAAGGGTTCAGGGAAAGGCCACTGGGTCCTTGTACGTCATTGGAGAGGAGGGCCCAGAGGAAAATCAGACATGCACAAGAAAAGACTCTCTGGGAATTGGGGCGGGAGGCACTGGGGGATGGGGAGGGAGAAGGGTGGGGAGGGGGAGCAGGGGGTTCGGGGGGGGAGGAGGAAGGGAGGGAACTGGTATACCTAATAAGTTTGTATGAGCTGAAATAAAAAAAAAAAAGAATTGCTTCCATGTCATATCAAAAATTTTAAGTTTTTATTCCCCTATGATGCCTGGCTGTGTTCAAAATGGCAAAGAATACCCTTGAAGATCAAAATACTGTTGTCTATTTAAAAATGTAATTCAAGAGCACATATCGAGTTAATGGAGTAGGACTTCTGCTTCCTGATTCAGTTTTGACTGGGAGGTACCTGATGTGCTGCTATTATCTTAGTCATCCCATAGGACATAGGTGTAGGGTGCATGAATCTCATCCAAATGGTAAGGCTGAAGCAGGAAGAAAGTGAGTTTGAAGCCAATGTATCTGGAAGATGTATTGAGACCTTGTCATACAAACTAATAAACAAACAAACAAACAAACAAAGAATAGGAGCATGTTTAATCCTACTAACTTGAAAAAGAGCCAACTTGTGATATTCTGTTCTCAGACATGGCCTCAATACATCTTAGATGATGAGTATAGATGATCCCTGGGAGGATCTTTAAGTTATCATACAATCTTCCAACTAGACTATTCTGCTGAAGAGCAAGCAAATGGCAGAAAGTTCCATATGGTCAAATTTTCTTTTATCTAAGACCAGAGAGATCTCTGTCAAAAGTACCAGCTAGAAGTTCTGGAGAAAACCTGGTCTTCCAAAACTAAGATGGAGCAGGAATTTCATCCCTCTTATCCAGGACCTTCCATCTCAGCCAAACACTCCTCCCTTGAGACTCAGCAGGGTCCATGCAGTTTGGCCCCAGCATTAGTCTGCCCTTTTGCAAGAGATGCCAGGTGCATTTGGGTCAACTCAGGTCTATGTGCCCTTTTCCTTGCAAGACCTAGCCCACATTAAAATGGCTTAGGGAGTGTCTCTGAGAACCGAGATAAATTCATAGATGTTTCTCAAACTGAAAAAAAATCCCTTCTGACAGAGAAAGAGAAAATAATGTTTTAAATATAGCCAGGCTGAGCACCTAAAAAACTGTCCCAAGCACAAAAAGCTTCCATTTGGCCCTTGTCCAACTATGGCAATCTCCATGGAAGGAAGGATTGCCCCCTGAACTCCAGAACATAGGAGTTAAGCCCTTCTGTCAAGGACCAATGACTCACAACGGCTGGATGATGGGGCCTGAGGTTCTTGGCTTTCCTGAGGCTCTTGAAGGGGGGGAGAGAGAAAGTTTGCAGCTGATACACAGTAAAGGAGAGCCCAAATGCCAAATTGATATAACATCTTGAGAACCTCGGGTTAATATGCAAGCGAGGAGCCAATTTGTTCTTCTTTTAATAGATAGGGAGAATGATTTTCAATGCTCAAATTTTCTTTCTCTACCCTTGTCAACCTCTGATTTACTTGAAAATCCTTTGTTTACATACCTGAAATACCCTATAAATATCCTAGGGAGGGATTTAATGAAACTTCTTAGCACTGTTATATGAATGCCTTCCTATCCATGGGATAAAGTTTTCCATGTTATGCTTAATCAGGCTATTCCAGAGGTTATTTTATTTTTTAAAGGAAGGAATTCATTAGGCAGTTTTTTATATTTATTTATTTATTTATTTAGTATGTGTGTGTGTGTGTGTGTGTGTGTGTGTGTGTGTGTGTGTGGTCAGAGGGCACTATGTATCCTTGTGGAGGATCAAAGGTAACTTTGGAAATCATCCTGGATCACTTCTACCTCCTTCTCCCTGCACTCTGGGATTTCCCGAGCTCCACCCACCAGGGCCAGCAGTGCAGGCCACCACCTTTTCTGCCTGGCGTTTTTATATGGGACCTGGGATCCAAACTCAGGACCTTCTCCTTGTGAGACAGAATCTTAATTCCTGAGTCATCTCTCAGGAATACAAGCTCCCTCTCAGGTATGGACCTCATCCCAAAACATGGGTTGAGACATAACAGCCTCCCCAGCAAAGATAACGCCCAACTCAAGACCCATGCACCAATTCCAGCCCAGTGACACTGCCAAGATCAAAAGAATCCCTTCACGGATCTTAAAACCCACCCGGAAGGGGCCATTTTAAGCTCTGAGCTAGCACAAATGACTTGATCTGCTGGGCCTTGTTAATAGTCCTGTTAGACTTTGTATCCCAAGTCAAAAGTTTGCTATTGTACATGTGAGGGTCATGTATTTTAAAGATACAAATTTTAAAGATTGCTTAATGCTAAGATAAATAAGTAAGCTGACATTCTAACTTTATTAACAAATGATAAGCTTGGGCAGGAGCTATAAAATGTTAGATTGCAAGGTATATATTTATCAATAACTGTATGTGGTTGTGTATTTTCTACATATGATTAGGTATTTATGTCTGTAGATTATAAATGCCAAGGAAAGCCCAAATCTTTATTTCTTTTAAAGATGAGATGTACTGCTACAGCCTCTTTTTTAAAAAAGACGTGTTCTTCAAGGTCTGTCAAATATAATAAAAGAGACAGGAACCACCAACTAGAGAGAAGAAAATATGAAGGTTATAGATATATGTTGTTGATGAGAAAAAAAATTTGTTCCAAAAGTGGAAGTAGATGACAATAGACTTAGAAGGTTAAAGTATGTTATAGGATGTTTTCAATATGAAGGTTAAATGACTGTATGTCACAGAAAAAAAAAATTGAACTTCAAAAATGGACATGGCTATGAACATAGGATTTTAATTAATGTCAAGCTGGCCTGAAGATACATGCTACAAATATAATGCTTGTTTCCCTCATCATTTCCACTAGGCCAGACAATGCAGTTGATTGATTTTGTGTATAATATCTCTAAGCACATGTCACATGCAAATGTTATTTCAGATACAGAGGATGAAAAAATACATATGTGAGAAAAAGAGAGAGAGAAAGAGAGAGAGAGAGATTTGGGTCATTATGGCTAGTAAACTTAATATGGTCCAGGAGTTCTACAGTAATGGCTCTACCAATTAGCATCTCTCTCTCTCCTGAAGACTGTTCCTCTGCCTGCTGCTCAGCCTCATCTATGTGAGATACTAGGAATGAGCCTTTCTAGCTATGTGGGACATATATGGCCAATTATATGGCCTCTACATGCACAGAATCGTGAGGTTTTAACCAATGGGGAAACTGAATGTAAATTCAGGGAAAGATGCTGTTGCACTTCTAAGGCTCTTGACTTGATTGAAGCCTCCAACAAAGTGTAGAAATGGAGAAACCTGGAATGTTACAATCCAGAGCCAGATTATCTTGGGCCCATTTTAGTGCCCTAATAGCCACTTATTGCCCTCCTCTGATGTGAGCTAGCATCCTAGTGACTGTTAATTGCATGATTTTATGGAAACAGTATAATCCCCTAGACCAGTGTGAGTCCATGATTTGACTCATGTCCATAGAGCCAGTGGGGAATGAAATAGGATAAAATATTAACAAAAGCTTAAACTATAGGTAGCCTGTCTTACTGCCACCCCAGAATGAGACGAGAGGCTGCTGTGAGGAAGCTCACAAAGAAGGAAAGTTCAAGGCCTCCGCTCTCCGCAAACATCAGTTCTATGGCATCTAATTACCTCAGTACCCTGTACTTGTCACCCTTCCTTAACAAATACTTTCCAAGAAGACTGCCATATTCCTTAGGCTCCCTTCTTTTTATTTAGACAAGATGTGCATATAACATATGTAACCCATCTTTCTAGACTTCTGGTTCATTGCTGGATTTGACTGGTGAGCCAGAGCCCTCTGGCCAGAATATATATGAAATCTGCTTTTTCGGTATTTGTGTTATTCTAGTCATCACCCCATAACAATAGGACAGTAGAAGCATCCATGACCCAGAAACTACAGTTCACCGGATCCTAGCTACCTCATTTGAGAAACTGCCCAAGAGTTTTTGCCTCTAACTGAATAATCCTCCAATTTCCTTCTCACTATAATTTTTTAAACCGCTGAGTTTTATGGGTCCCAGAACATGATGAGCCGACCACTGTATGTCTTTTTAATTAGATCCTTTACATGATAATTAAAATCTCACTCTGCACCATTCTTCAGTTCTGCTGCCACTCGCTTCCTGCTGCTGGGGAGCTGACCATCTGGAAGCCATAAAATACCTTAACCTCAAAATGCAAATGATCAGCTAGAGATCCCGCAGATGAGACCTATGTGTGCCCACAGCAATGTATAAATGCTGGGCTTCCATCCTTTACTCTGTCCAATTGAAAAGCTCCAGGAACTCTGAGCTGGGGAGAAGCTGTTTGCCACTCAAACAGCAGGACCTGACTTCTTATCCCAGAACCGAAGTAAAAAAAAGTCAGGTAAGGGCTGAGGGGGTGGGTGGCTCAGAGGTTAAAGCCTTTGTCTCACAAGCAATAGGACCTGAGTTCAGATCCTGGATCGCGCATGAAAATGCCTGGTGATTGTGGCAGCGGCCCATAATCCTGGCCCTAGAAGGAAAAGCCTGGGAAACTCCAGAACAAAGCAACAATCCAGGGTGGATCTCCACAGGCCCACACACTCAAGTGCCCTCTTGTACACATGTATACACACATGATACCGAGCCTCACAGCTTTTAGAAGTCACCTGGACAGTCTTCCTTCATTTTTGTGGATCTAGTCAGGACCAACCTCCTCTGTAATGGCCTGAGGCATGCTGTTTCCTAGGAGGAAATTCCATGGCTGTTCTGGGAAACATCTTCCAACTTTTTTTTTTTTTTTTTTTTTTTGATGCTTGGGACTAGGAAGCAAGCCTGACTTGGGAAGCAAATGTGGGGTGGAGGGGGACAAATACTAGCTGGATTGGAAGAAAGAGTGACCAGGGAAGGAGTGGCAGGGGGGAATGTGGGATACAGAGAAGGGGTGGCAGGGGAAAGTGTGGTTACAGAGAAGGGGTGGCAGGAGGAAGTGTGGCACATGGACAAGAGGTGTCAGGAGGAAGTGCGGGATACAGAGAAGGGGTGGCAGGAGGAAGTGCGGGATACAGAGAAGGGGTGGCAGGAGGAAATGCGGGATACAGAGAAGGGGTGGCAGGAGGAAGTGCAGGATACAGAGAAGGGGTGGCAGGAGGAAGTGCGGGATACAGAGAAGGGGTGGCAGGGGGAAGTGCGGGATACAGAGAAGGGGTGGCAGGAAGAAGTGTGGGACATAGAAAAGGAATGCCAGAAAGAAGCAGCAGAATGAATGAACAAACAGACTGGGGGCCCAAGGGAAAGAAGGAGGATTCCTGGGATATGGTACTCACAGATTCTGGCAATGAAGCAAGGCATGGTGACCGATGCCCGTAATCTCAGTGGAGGACCCTATAAAAGAGAGCAACAGAGCAGGCCTCCACTGGGGAATTTACAATCCTGGTCCTGAAATCCCAAACAATGGCCTTTGGAATGCTATACACTGACACTACAGAGCAGCGAACCAATCAGAGCTACCTTAATTTGCATGGTGCTGCTTTGCATATCCCTGGGTTACGTGGATCCATTTGCATTTCAGCGAATACTAAGACCTCAGACCTATCTCGCATCCCTGTACAGCAGTCAATCAGGACTGCCCTCTTTCCATGATGTAAAATGCACACCCGGAAACTGAGCTCAAAGACACTCACACTAACAGATCAAGCTTTGCTTTCTATACCCAGCTCATTCTAAATATGCTCAGTTACTGGACAGTGAATATCAGCATAGTATTTACTTTTCTCAGCACTGTGACAGAATTCCTGGCAGAAGCAACTTCGGGGAGGAAGGGTTTGCTTTGACTTAGTATAGCAGAGGAAAAGGGATAGGATGGTCCACAACAAGAAAGCATGACCAGGGAAGTGTGATACATAATAGTGATAAACTCAGATTTCTACCTCCAGGTACCTATCTTCCATCACCCAAGACCCCAAACAATGCTACCACCTGGAGACCAGATGTTCACATGAGCAGGCAGCAGACATTCACATCCACATCTTAATAATCTGCCTATAAACTCCAAATATAAATTCTCAGAAGTTAAAATCAAAATTCAGTCCCTCCATTGTACAAGCCACATTTCAGTGCTTAATAGCCACATGTAGCTGGAAGCCACACTTCAGGCAGACCTGAAGCTAACCTCCAGTGAGAAGAAAACACAAATGATGGAGTTGGCTGACACCCCAGGGAAGCTCTAAGGCAAACTCACATAGTAGCATGTTCTAGAAGACACATGAGCTGGCTGGACTCTTTGAAGAATGTCGACATTTCAAAGGAGCCAACTTCATTAAGGATTAATGGGCAAAGTAAATAAAAGAGATCAAAGAGATATCACAATGGAGGGCAGAGTGTGACTGTTAATCTAAAGGAAAATAAAACTGACAGGAAAAACATTTTTAGGACATTTAAAGAAAGTGAGACTGCAATAGGTGAAATTCCTCGGCCATGAGTTTTCTTGAGGATGGTGGAGGTGTTACACGAGAGAAACGTTATGTGGCATCTATTATCAATATCTAGCACCAGCATCTAGCTCTAGCTATCATTTACCCATTTATCATCTATCTACCTATCTTCTCTCTATCTAACATCTATCACACTGTTGCCTATCTATCATCTGTGTATGTATGTGTATATACATATGTAGCAAGAATGTAGTGTCATACTAACACTAAATTAAACTAATTTAAATTCGTGTATTACTTTAATAACTGTCTCAGGTATTTATTATCTTATTTTGACAGTACTAGAAATTGAACTCAGGGTCTCTTACATGCTAGGCAAGCTCTCTACCACCAAGATACATCCCTAGCCCTATGTGTGCTGTTCTTTTATGAAAGCTCACAAATACTTTTTAAAGCTAATCATACAAGTTCTTGGAGATGGTCCAATGACAAAGTACGGCTGTAAATGCAAGAGGCCCAAAGTTCAGATCTCCAGATCCCACATAAATGTGAGGTGGATCTGGTAGCCTATGTAATTCTAATCCTGGAAGGCAGAGTCTGGAAATTCCCAGAGCAAGCAGGCTAGCCAGACTAGCCCTAATGGTGAGCTCTGGGTTTAATTAAAGACCCAGACTCACAACAATAGGGTGGAAGAGCGATATAGGATGATTTGTGATATCACCCTTGGGCCTTTACAGGCACACGCACTCAAGTGTACACACACATATACACACCCCACAGAGGACGATGAATCTAGTAAAGATCTATGCTCATCCCAAACAGGACCGAGCAGTCTTTGACTATCATATGATAGGAAAAGTGTCAACCTTCCTGAATGTTGTGTTGTCTTCCTCCCGGGCTCCCTGACTCCAAAGCAGCTGTCTCACACAGAAGGTGGCAACAGAGAAGTTGTGTTCATTTTGAAAAGAGTTCTGGAGCCCCAGAAGCATGTGGGTTGTACAGCAATTATTCCATGGTAGACAGCATGTGCTCCAGCAAATTACTCCCTTTTTGTCCCTCATCATGCCAGGCAGAGGGTCACACCCATGACTCACATGGATGATGCTACCAGAGGCTCTGTTTGTGCGTGTGTGTACATGTGTTTCATGTTAAGTATACTTTCACAGAGTGTGCACACATGTTATGGTGTGTATGTGTATGTTTATGTTCAGGGATACAGTTATAGTGTGTGCTCGGTATATATAGAATGTGTACACATGTATATGGTCAGGTATATATGCATAGTGTGTGTGTTCAGGAATGCAGTCATAGTGTGTGTACATATATGTAGTATGTGTTTACATATGTTCAGTCTATACATGATTAGTGATTGTGTGTATACACATGTGTTCAGAGATATATTCATTTTGCATGTACATATGTGTGTGTTCAGATAACATTCATGGTGTATGTTGTGTGTGTTCACATGTATGCTCAATTATTTATTCACAGTGTGTGTCTGTGTATATATGCATACATATATGTCAAGCTATGCATACATAGTGCATGTGTGTATACATGTATGTTTAGAGATATATTCATAATGTATGTACAATGTGTGTGTTCAGGTATGCTTGCATAGTGTGTATGTATGTTTCTATTATGCATACACAAACATTTGTGTTTAGGTATACATAGTATGTATATGTATGTGTTCAGGTATGCAAGCATAGCATATGTACACATGTATTCTATATATATTCCTAGTATGTACACATGTATGTTCAGTATGCACTCACAGTGTATGTACATGTGTATGTTCAGTTATACATTCATACGGTGTGAATACAAATGCATATTTAGGTTTTCATAGGATGTGTACACATGCACAGTGTGTTATACACATAAGTGTGTATGTTCCATGCAGAGGTCAATGTCTTTGTTCATTCTCTGCTTTAATCTTTGAGACAGAGTCTCTCACTGATTTGGAACTCATGATCTAGCTTGATCCAGCAGTCAGTGAGCTGCAGGATCCTCCTATCTCTGCCCCCAGTGCTGAGGCTACAGGCTCAAGAATCCTGTCTATTTTTTCACCTGGGAACCGGGGATCAACTAAGGTCCTTGGGATTGTGCAGCAACCACTTTACTCACTGAGCCATCTCTTGGTTCTTTTCTTTCTTTCTTTCTTTCTTCTTTCTTCTTTCTTCTTCTTTCTTTCTTTTTCTTTTTTTTTCTTTTTTTCTTTTTTTTCTTTTTTTTCTTTTTTTTTTTTTTTTTCTTTTTTTTCTTTTTTTTTTTTTTTTTTTTTTTTTTTTTTTTTTTTTTTTTTTTTTTTTTTTTTTTTTTTTTTTTTTTTTTTTTTTTTTTTTTTTTTTTTTTTTTTTTTTTTTTTTTTTTTTTTTTTTTTTTTTTTTTTTTTTTTTTTTTTTTTTTTTTTTTTTTTTTTTTTTTTTTTTTTTTTTTTTTTTTTTTTTTTTTTTTTTTTTTTTTTTTTTTTTTTTTTTTTTTTTTTTTTTTTTTTTTTTTTTTTTTTTTCCTTTCTTCTTTTCTTTCTGCATGCGCAAGCACCTGTGTGTGTGTGTGCATGTATGTGTATATGTTTTTCATGTGGTATAGTGTTTATACAGAAGGCACTTGAGTGTGTGTACCTTTGGAGGTCTAAGGGTGACATAGGGAATCACCCTGTATTGTTCTACCTCCTTATTGCTTTGCTCTGGGGTTTCCTATGCTCTGTCTTCCATGGCCAGAACTGCATGCCACTACCAATACATCCTGCATTTTAATGTGGGATCTGGGAATCTGAACTCAGGTCTTTCGCTTGTGAGGCAAAGCCATAACCCCTGAGCCATCTCCCCAGCTGACACCTCGGCTCTTTGTCCCATGCTGTATCCACTTCAGATCCTCTTCTCTCCTGCATGATTTATGTAGATGTTTTAAAATCATTTCACTCTTATTGTTCACAGTGAATTGTTCTAATTGATGTTTTTGTGGTAGAATAGACAATCCCCTGACCTTGCAGATAACATAAGGTTAATTATTAGTCAGTGCTTAGGACGTAGAGATAAGAAGATCAGAAGTTTGAGGTCATCCTCAGCTTTATAGCAAGTTTGAGGGTAGCCTGTGTTGCAAAGACCCTATCTTCAAGAATAATTATTGGTCACAATGACCCACTTTCTCTCCTTTCTCTCTCCCTTCCTCTCTCTCTCTCTCTCTCTCTCCAATTTTTTAAACAGGATCCCATTCTGCAGCAAGCTTCCTGCCTCAACCTCCCTAGGGTTGGCATTACAAGCCTGTACCCACATGCCAGGCTTCTGACCCACTTACAAGGGTTGAATTTGATGACTAATCAAATTAGGAGCTTTGTGCAGACACAAGCCAAGCATCCTGGGGAGAGAAATGTCACAATAAGAAATGGCAATGACTCCAGCCGAGAGTCTAATGTGCCTTTCTCCTGAGCCACGGGGGAAAAAGCTTACATTTTCTCAAATGGCTGCCGTCTTGGTGTCTAATGAAACCGACTTTAATACACGCTACACAACTGAACTCCGTTAACACCCAGGACGCTTTCGTGCACTTACTGATCTGATCTGCGAAAACAATGTGTTGTCATCAGCTTTGGAGCTGCTGCTGCTCAGGGTGTACCAGTGGGATGGGATATGGGTTTTTTCAGGGGGTGGAATAATTGCAAGAACACAGAAGTGTGGCATAATTTTCACATACTTCAAAGCCAAAACAATGCTCCTGAACTTAAAAATGGTTAAACTAAGTACTATAATATATATATATTTTTTACAAAAAGTCAACAAAACTAACCTTTTTAGTGACATCATGTGCATGTGAGATTTTTATGCTGCACATGGCAAATCCAACAAAGGAATGAGATATATATACAAAGATGAGGATCAAGTGGCTTGGGAAGGAGGCCGAGGATGAAGAGAGAAGGGATACAAGGGGCCTAGTAAAGTTTCAGGTCTTGGTGAGGCTTCCTGGGATGGGTGATGGACTATTTTATTTTGTTTTGTTTCACACTTTGAATATTTAAGTTTTGATGGGTACCAATTTTTTCACAAGTTAGAAAGAAAAGAAAGGAGTAAGCAAAGGAACGGATTTCTAGCCAAGGAAATAATTCCAAAAGTTTCAGGGCAATTCCAATTCTGCTGTTGGCAGGAAGACAAGTGGGGGATGGTACTGGCACAGGGGTGCAAGGAAAGGCAGGTGCCACGATGCAGGCAGAGGTGAGCAGCAGGTGTGTGGAGCGGCGGGTGTACCCGGCAGCAGGGTCTGGCGCCTTCTTGACCTCACAGGCAACCACGCATCCACCAGGAGGAGCTTCGGGGCACTTTTCATCATGTTCTTTGTTCACTTTAATTGAAAGTAAGTTCTCCGTCTTCTTAATGGCAACTTTCTCCATGTTATAATAAGTCATTCCTACAAGTCACAGAAAGTTAGAAAGGAGCTAGTCTGCCTGCCATACTGCTCCATGTTTATAGACCCTATGATTCTTTAAAGAAAAGAAAGGGACTAAGACAAATAGTTACTTGGTTACTTAATTGTTAATTTTTAATCCTCTTTTTGCAAAGCTTCCCCCCACCAAAAAAAAAAAAAACTCGAGAACCAAATAGATAAAAATCCTATGTATGTTATACATAGGAAAAGAACTTGCCAGGCAAGCCTAAGACCTCTGTAAGATCCTGAGAACCCATTTAAAAATGCTGGGTATCATAATTTTGGAGAGGTGGGAACGGAAGGATTACTGCAGATCTTCGACTAGCTAGCCTAGCCTCAAAACCAAGTAAGAAAGACGCTGTCTTGAAAAACAAAGTGGGGACTATAGAGTTGGCTTGGGGGTTAAAATCTTTGCCTCCTCTTCCAAAAGGACCTGAGTTCAGATTCCCAGATCCCATATAAAAAGGCTAGGCTGATAGGGCAAAGCTTGCAATTCTGGCTCTGCAGGGCCAGCCTGGGGAATCCCAGAGCAAAGCATTGGGGGACAGAGCAATCCAGGGTGATGTCACCCTTGGTCTTCTACAGGGCACACACATCCAAGTGTCCTCTGGTACAACTACACACAAAACAGAAAGAGAAAGAGAGAGAGATACACGGTACCTACATGTCCTCTAGCCAACCACAAAGCAGATACCACAGTCTTCAATAACAACTGCACAGGCAACTTAGAAAAAAAAAAATCTTAGTAATAAATATTTTGAGAGAGAAAGTGAAAGAAAGAAAACAAAACCTGACAACTTTTACGTTCTCTGTCCATAGATTGCTGCTTCCCAATGAGGGAAGCCACTAAAAGCAGGGGTTCATCAAAGGCTGCTCACTTGGGACATGTGCGGTGCCGTACATATAAATGTAACACTCTGGCATGTTCAAACTAAAATGAAAGCATCCTTTCCTGTGACAGACAATCGAGAAATAGGAATGCAGATTTTTACAGTGTAAGCAAACAAAACATTTTACCCCCAGATAAGAAATTCTCTAACACATATACAGAGCAGTATGCTAATCTCTATTCAGCAAGCAAAGCCTGCCCAGAGAGTTCCAACACATGGGAAACAACACTCTTTGATTCACAAATCCAATGTGTGTGTGGGCGGGGAGGTGGTGGGTCTGCTAAAAATGAGACAAGCATTTACAAACCCACCGGGCCACTGCTGTCTCTCACTTTGCCACTGAACCTTACCAGAACACAAGCAAAGCCCAGGATAAAGGAGTCAGTGTGCCACTGTGCGAAAGGGTTTGCCCCTCTCCCCCCACCCCTGCAGAGAAAGCATGGGAGAGAAAGGGGAGCGCTTCCCAGGGACTCACATGGCTTTTCCATCTGCCCAACTTTTGGACAGCCTGGATCCACATCTTCTGGAGCATCTGCACAGCCTTCATGGTTCCGCAGACTCCGGGCCGGCCACTGCCTACCTCCCAGGCTGCTCACCCATTTCCAGCACTCCACGTGGTTACATAAGGCGGATACAATAGTGGCCCACATTCCCAGCAAATCCTGTTGTCATCTCACAGTGACAAGTCCATACGGCAGAGATGCCAAATGTTCTGAAAAGCACTACTTGGGAGGAGAAAAGAAAGCAGCTTTCTCTTCTCCTCTCCCTCCCATACAAGGTCACGGCGCTGGGGTGGGTATTTGCTTGAGCTGAATAAAACTACTTGGCATTTAGGTGCAAACTTAGTAAGCATCATCAGCCTTCCATACCCACAGGTCTTGCAAGTGTGGATCTGAGACACGTGCTTTTTAAAATATGCTGGCACTGCAGCAGGAGGAACAGGTGGATCAAGAGTTTATGGCCTGGGTTCCTAAGAAAGCTCAGTGGGTAAGGTGCCTGCCTGAGAACCTGGCAACCTGGTATGTGGTGGAAGGAGAGTGGAACTGACTTCTGACATCCTCTGTGTGCTATGGCATACCTGCATTCTCGTTCTCTCTTTCACTCTCAAAAAATAATAAATAAAAAATAGAGTTCAAGGCCAATTGGTACTATACAATAAGACCCTGTCTCAAAACAGAACACAAAGCCAATTTGTCAGTAATAAACTGAAAATGTAACTTTTTTGGTCATAATTCTCTGAACACTATAGTATGCACTTATATAACATTTACATTAGGTATTATAAGTAACCTAGAGATAATTTGAAATATATGGAAGTATCTATAGTGCATGCAAACACCATTTTATGTAAGGGCTCTTGGTGTTCATGTGGCTCCTAGAACTGACTGTTCTAGAATAGGAAGGGATGGTCATGCACATTTTAGAGCAATGTTATAGAAAAGTATTTATGCATACAGACCCCACACACACACACATACAAAGACTAAGCCAGCTGGAGACTAACTGGTTGTACTTCAGGTAAACTAACTTGCTAAGGCACACAAATCAAAAGGCGCACAGAGAAATGTTTCACATTCTTGCAGATAACGGGAGGGGAGATAAGAGCCCTGGTACATACAGATCAGGGCTGAATGAGGACAGAGCACTTGTTCAGCAAGTGCTGAAAAATTCTCTAACTGGCCATAAATTTAGCAGATAAAAGCAAAACAAAGAGCTTCATCATCCTTATTTTGGGGAGCTGGTACAGAGTTTAGCATTCTCAACTTCTAAGAAGGTTGGGCCCAGACCTTGGATGAAGACTTCAGAAGCCAAGTCTTGGGGAATCCCTGGCACACTTGCTGCCACTGTATTACACGTCATTAGGCCCAACAGCTTCTAAAAAGAATGTGCCATCTGGGTTGAAACTGGGACAAACACAAACTCTGGACCACAGCACTGTCACTGCACAGGAAGCAGTCTCAAGGAAAGACATTTTAAAGGCACAGGATCTGAGGGGCAACCCTCGTGCTATTGCTGGCTGTGCAGACTTGGGCGTGCTGAGCCCTGGATCATCTGTGCTCAAAGGGTCGTGTCAGCCAGAAATGAGGGCGACTCCAGTGCATGCATCACCTGTGTGGATCAGGCCCCGAAGTTAGTTCCAGGGCAGTCGTGACAGCTAGGCTGAGTGGAAAGCAAAGGGACATGATCTGTCCCAAATTACATTGAGGAGGGAAAAGGGTGTGGGGAAGACCCTGTCCCAGCCCAGGTAGATGTGAGGTTACAGGTGCCCAGTTAGCCCAGGAGCTGGCTCCGTGGGCCCAGGAAGCGTGAGGATGCAGGTGACTGGTGAAGTGTCAGGACCTCTTCCTGTACTTCGAGGGCCCTCAGCACACCTGACATTGCCCTGAGGGAAAAAGACGACTTTCCCACAAGTCCATGCGGTACCCAGAAGCCACAGGTGTCCCTGAAGGTGTCCGTGTCACCCTATCTAAAATGTCCAAAAAAAATTGTGCTAGGCTGGAGAGATGGCTTGGGGATTGAGACTTGCAATAAGGACCTGAGTTTAGGTCCCAGGCAGAAATAGCCATGGCCTGGTCTTCTGGCCCTGGCGGGTGGAATCTGGGAAATACCAGAACCGAGCAAAAAAAGGGGGGGGGGGAGCACACACACAAAATAAATAAAATATTTTTAAAAAGAAATGACTCACTTTTGTTTCATGTCTTTTAGCACAATTGTTTATTTTTACGTGTGTGTGTGTGTGTGTGTGTGTGTGTGTGTGTGTGTGTGTGTGTGTTCTCTGTGTCCCTGATTTCCCAGGCTCCTCCCACCAGAGCGGGAAGTGCAAGCCACTGGTTCTGCCCGGCATTTTTACACATGGGAACTGAGATCAGAACTCAGGACTTTCTGCTTTCGAGACAAGTATCAACCCCTGAACCATCTCTCCAGTCCTTATCTTAGCCATTTCTAAGTATTCAATTCAGCAGTCTCTTCGGATTAAAATGTACCTTCCCCAACTTCACCACACAAACAACACCTTTGATTCAAAAATCCAATGTGTGTGTGGGCGGGGAGGTGGTGGTCTGCTAAAAATGAGACAAGCATTTACAAACCCACCGGCCACGCTACCTCACTACTTTGCCACTGAACCCTACCAGAACAACAAGCAAAGCCCAGGATAAAGGAGTCAGTGTGCCACTGTGCGAAAGGGTTTGCCCCCCTCCCCCACCCCTGCAGAGAAAGCATGGGGAGAAAGGGGAGCGCTCCCAGGGACTCACATGGCTTTTCCATCTGCCCAACTTTTGGACAGCCTGGACCACATCTTCTGAGCATCTGCACAGCCTTCATGGTTCCGCAGACTCGGGGCCGGCCACTGCCTACCTCCCAGGCTGCCACCATTTCCAGCACTCCACGTGGTTACATAAGGCGGATACAATAGTGGCCCCTTCCCAGCAAATCCTGTTGTCATCTCACAGTGACAAGTCCATACGGCAGAGATGCCAAATGTTCTGAAAAGCACTACTTGGGAGGAGAAAAGAAAGCAGCTTTCTCTTCTCCTCTCCCTCCCATACAAGGTCACGGCGCTGGGGTGGGTATTTGCTTGAGCTGAATAAAACTACTTGGCATTTAGGTGCAACTTAGTAAGCATCATCAGCCTTCCATACCCACAGGTCTTGCAAGTGTGGATCTGAGACACGTGCTTTTTAAAATATGCTGGCACTGAAGCAGGAGGAACAGGTGGATCAAGAGTTTATGGCCTGGGTTCCTAAGAAAGCTCAGTGGGTAAGGTGCCTGCCTGAGAACCTGGCAACCTGGTATGTGGTGGAAGGAGAGTGGAACTGACTTCTGACATCCTCTGTGTGCTATGGCATACCTGCATTCTCGTTTCTCTTTCACTCTCAAAAAATAAAAATAAAAAATAGAGTTCAAGGCCAATTGGTACTATACAAAGACCCTGTCTCAAAACAGAACACAAAGCCAATTTGTCAGTAATAAACTGAAAATGTAACTTTTTTGGTCATAATTCTCTGAACACTATAGTATGCACTTATATAACATTTACATTAGGTATTATAAGTAACCTAGAGATAATTTGAAATATATGGAAGTATCTATATTGCATGCAAACACCAGGCTCTTGGTGTTCATGTGGCGCCTAGAACTGACTGTTCTAGAATAGGAAGGGATGGTCATGCACATTTTAGAGCAATGTTATAGGAAAGTATTTATGCATAGAGACCCCCACACACACACATACAAAGACTAAGCCAGCTGGAGACTAACTGGTTGTACTTCAGGTAAACTAACTTGCTAAGGCACACAAATCAAAAGGCGCACAGAGAAATGTTTCACATTCTTGCAGATAACGGGAGGGGAGATAAGAGCCCTGGTACATACAGATCAGGGCTGAATGAGGACAGAGCACTTGTTCAGCAAGTGCTGAAAAATTCTCTAACTGGCCATAAATTTAGCAGATAAAAGCAAAACAAAGAGCTTCATCATCCTTATTTTGGGGAGCTGGTACAGAGTTTAGCATCTCAATTCTAAGAAGGTTGGGCCCAGACCTTGGATGAAGACTTCAGAAGCCAATTCTTGGGGAATCCCTGGCACACTTGCTGCCACTGTATTACAGTCATTAGGCCCAACAGCTTCAAAAAGAAGTGCCATCTGGGTTGAAACTGGGACAAACACAAACTCTGGACCACAGCACTGTCACTGCACAGGAAGCAGTCTCAAGGAAAGACATTTTAAAGGCACAGGATCTGAGGGGCAACCCTCGTGCTATTGCTGGCTGTGCAGACTTGGGCGTGCTGAGCCCTGGATCATCTGTGCTCAAAGGGTCGTGTCAGCCAGAAATGAGGGCGACTCCAGTGCATGCATCACCTGTGTGGATCAGGCCCCAAGGTTAGTTCCAGGGCAGTCGTGATAGCTAGACTGAGTGGAAAGCAAAGGGACATGATCTGTCCCAAATTACATTGAGGAGGGAAAAGGGTGTGGGAAAGACCCTGTCCCAGCCCAGGTAGATGTGAGGTTACAGGTGCCCAGTTAGCCCAGGAGCTGGCTCCGTGGGCCCAGGAAGCGTGAGGATGCAGGTGACTGGTGAAGTGTCAGGACCTCTTCCTGTACTTCGAGGGCCCTCAGCACACCTGACATTGCCCTGAGGGAAAAAGACGACTTTCCCACAAGTCCATGCGGTACCCAGAAGCCACAGGTGTCCCTGAAGGTGTCTGTGTCACCCTATCTAAAATGTCCAAAAAAAATTGTGCTAGGCTGGAGAGATGGCTTAGGGATTGAGACTTGCAATAAGGACCTGAGTTTAGATCCCAGGCAGAAATAGCCATGGCTTGGTCTTCTGGCCCTGGTGGGTGGAATCTGGGAAATACCAGAACCGAGCAAAAAAAGGGGGGGGGAGCACACACACAAAATAAATAAAATATTTTTAAAAAGAAAGACTCACTTTTGTTTCATGTCTTTTAGCACAATTGTTATTTACGTGTGTGGTGTGTGGTGTTGTGTGGGTGTGTGTGTGTGGGTGTGTGTTTCTCTGTGTCCCTGATTTCCCAGGTCCTCCACCAGAGCGGGAAGTGCAAGCCACTGGTTCTGCCCGGCATTTTTACACATGGGAACTGAGATCAGAACTCAGGACTTTCTGCTTTCGAGACAAGTATCAACCCCTGAACCATCTCTCCAGTCCCTTATCTTAGCCATTTCTAAGTATTCAATTCAGCAGTCTCTTCGGATTTAAAATGTACCTTCCCCAAACTTCACACACTGGAACCTTAATCCAAAATGATAAAGAAGTGAGGCCTTCAGGAGGTAACTAAGTCAAAAGGGTTCTAAGGTACTAACTGGGTTCTGTACCTCACAGGAGGATGCGGCATCCCTTCCACCCTCACCACTTTTTTATTGGCACCCAGAACTGAGCAATCTCCACTCTGTTCTTTATAAATTACTTGGTCTCCAGCATTTTGTTAAAGCAGCAGGAAAAACTGACAGCAGTCTTCTGAATGTTTCCCCCACTTACAAATTTAAATTCTGCATCTGCTCCACAACTCCCTTTCCATTTCCTTCTTCTACCTGCTCCTAGCAACAATCTACTTTCTGTGGGGTTATACCTTCTTGCATATATATACTGGATTTGCCTTTTTGTACCTGGTTTGCTTAACTTACAATGTCCTCAAAATCCATCCGTGTCACTACACATGTCAGAGCTCCCTTCCTTTTGAAGGCTGAGTAACAGCTCATTGTGTGGACACGCCACATTTCCTTCGTCCATTCGTCTAGTAGTGGACATCTGGGTCACTTTCACTTCTTGTCTATCATGTTGCCATGAGCAAGGAGAATGTGCAAAAACACCATCACTGATTCTCCAGTCACTCATTCCACAAATATTTCCCAAGTGCAATGTCATATAAAACCAAAACAGACACTAAGATATCGGGTTGGCCATCCTGCCCTCGGGAAGCTCTGCACGAACACTCGAAGGACGGCAACCACCGCCCCGGCCCTCTGCATAGCGAGATGAACAGTGCGTCGGGACATGGGGAGCAAGGGAAGCCAATTATTAAGACTCAGTGCCAATCCATCAGCAGAGAAAACTCATCGCTCTTCCATTCAACACACACTCTCTGGGAATCTATGCAACTGAAGACCATGCTTTGACTCTGAGCAAGTTACGCCAGTGTCTTTCCCTCACAGGGATAAAACGGGAATTGAGTAAGCATGCATGATAATCTCAGGGGGCTGTGGGATGTGAGAGTGGAAAGAATTAATCATAAGACGATCTGACCAGCTGTCAGGACTCAGGAGCGGCAGATGCACAGGTTCTGAGGTGGGAACGAGCTGAGCGATTGGCTAGGACAGGGAGAGTGGCAGGGAAGGAAGACCAATGAAAAATAAAAAATGCAATCAAGGGCTCAGGTATGAGTGGAAGCTAGAGGTGGGAGAACTGGGGTAGAGGGAGGCATGTGCCACCC
>JALPQD010000086.1:54646-109646 GCA_023101885.1 Typhlomys cinereus
AGGCTCCTCCCACCAGAGCGGGAAGTGCAAGCCACTGGTTCTGCCCGGCATTTTTACACATGGGAACTGAGATCAGAACTCAGGACTTTCTGCTTTCGAGACAAGTATCAACCCCTGAACCATCTCTCCAGTCCCTTATCTTAGCCATTTCTAAGTATTCAATTCAGCAGTCTCTTCGGATTTAAAATGTACCTTCCCCAAACTTCACACACTGGAACCTTAATCCAAAATGATAAAGAAGTGAGGCCTTCAGGAGGTAACTAAGTCAAAAGGGTTCTAAGGTACTAACTGGGTTCTGTACCTCACAGGAGGATGCGGCATCCCTTCCACCCTCACCACTTTTTTTATTGGCACCCAGAACTGAGCAATCTCCACTCTGTTCTTTATAAATTACTTGGTCTCCAGCATTTTGTTAAAGCAGCAGGAAAAACTGACAGCAGTCTTCTGAATGTTTCCCCCACTTACAAATTTAAATTCTGCATCTGCTCCACAACTCCCTTTCCATTTCCTTCTTCTACCTGCTCCTAGCAACAATCTACTTTCTGTGGGGTTATACCTTCTTGCATATATATACTGGATTTGCCTTTTTGTACCTGGTTTGCTTAACTTACAATGTCCTCAAAATCCATCCGTGTCACTACACATGTCAGAGCTCCCTTCCTTTTGAAGGCTGAGTAACAGCTCATTGTGTGGACACGCCACATTTCCTTCGTCCATTCGTCTAGTAGTGGACATCTGGGTCACTTTCACTTCTTGTCTATCATGTTGCCATGAGCAAGGAGAATGTGCAAAAACACCATCACTGATTCTCCAGTCACTCATTCCACAAATATTTCCCAAGTGCAATGTCATATAAAACCAAAACAGACACTAAGATATCGGGTTGGCCATCCTGCCCTCGGGAAGCTCTGCACGAACACTCGAAGGACGGCAACCACCGCCCCGGCCCTCTGCATAGCGAGATGAACAGTGCGTCGGGACATGGGGAGCAAGGGAAGCCAATTATTAAGACTCAGTGCCAATCCATCAGCAGAGAAAACTCATCGCTCTTCCATTCAACACACACTCTCTGGGAATCTATGCAACTGAAGACCATGCTTTGACTCTGAGCAAGTTACGCCAGTGTCTTTCCCTCACAGGGATAAAACGGGAATTGAGTAAGCATGCATGATAATCTCAGGGGGCTGTGGGATGTGAGAGTGGAAAGAATTAATCATAAGACGATCTGACCAGCTGTCAGGACTCAGGAGCGGCAGATGCACAGGTTCTGAGGTGGGAACGAGCTGAGCGATTGGCTAGGACAGGGAGAGTGGCAGGGAAGGAAGACCAATGAAAAATAAAAAATGCAATCAAGGGCTCAGGTATGAGTGGAAGCTAGAGGTGGGAGAACTGGGGTAGAGGGAGGCATGTGCCACCCGCGGGAGATGCCTTCTACCATGAGCCTGCAGGAGTGCCACACTGACAGATAACTAACTTCCCTAGTGGGAGTGTGCTTTGTGGGGAGGGAACAGCAAGTGACTTTACTTTCTGAGAAGTATCCATTGTATTGATATCTACGGTATCAACCCTCTTGCAGATGCACGTGTGAAATCAAAGGAGCAACTTCATGTTTTCTTAAAGGGGTAGATAACTTATGAGGGTTGCCTCTCTTTCCCTTTGTGTGAGAAGACAGTGTTTCTGTTCAAAGATTTTTAATGTCATAAACTAAGTTCTTGCTTTGAGGCAAATATCTATGGTTTTCTTGAGGTCAAATCCTTCAAGTAAACCATAAACTAGCCGCTGGTGCATGAAACAGTCACTTACAAATTTGTTTCCAAATAAAATTCCTTACTTATCCTATGTCCAAAAGGTGACGAAGATGCTGTGGCAGCCCATTTCCTTCTTGTCCCAAGTCCCAAAGGAGAACGGCAACAGTAAGCACTGAATGAAGACCAGCAGTATCTAGTATCTGTATGTCCACCCACTGTATCCATGCTGCACACAACGTAGGTGGACCTCAAGCAAACAAAACAAGACACACAAGTCCTTGGCATGAAATGTCAACCACGGCTGTGCCTGACAAGAGACAGATAGGGAGACTAGGTGGAGGTTGCTAATAGGCATGGTGCTTCCTTTTCGAGTGATGGCTCTACGATAGAGTAGAAACCATTAACTGTACCCTTTTCATCGTGTGGTGTATGGATCTTTTAACAAACACTGTACCACAGGTGTAGTGATATACACCTGAAATCCCAGCACGTGGGGCCAGGCTCAGCTACAGGGCAGCTTTTACGTCAGCATGTGCTACATGAGACCCAATCTCAAAACAAAATAAAACAACAACAAAAATATTATATATTTTGCAGTCAGAAAGCAGGGACTTGAACCCATGCCTTACCACTGTGCCATGAGGAAGTTAACCTCAGTTTACCCATATATAAAATAGGTGTAGTCACACAGCATGTCTCTCTAGAGCTATGTGAGGATTGGATGGTTGTACTGAATTCAAGGTACTACCTGACACGCAGTCCACGCTCAGTATAATATCTGTAACAATTTCACAACTGACAGCAACAGCTGTTATCAATAACCTTGTTATTAGACTGGTGCCATAGAAAGCAGATTAAGGTCAGGTGGAAGCTAGCTGGGGAGACAGCTAGGTCAGCAAAGTGTTTCTGCACAAGCATGAGGATGTGCATTTGATCCTCAGAACCCTAGCAACAAAGCTGAGTGTGGTGGTGTGGGCTTATAATTCCAATGCTAGGAAGGTAGAGACAAGTAGATTCCTGGGGTGTATCTGGCCAGTCAGCCTCACCTACTTGGGGAACTAGAGACTAGTGAGAAACCATTTTTCAAATATCAAGGTGGATGGCTACTGAAGAACTGTATCTGAACTTGTCCTCTGACCTCCACATGTATGTATACACACGTCCACATACGTCTACACAAACACACACCAAAAAAATTTTTTTAAAGACAGCAGAGAACACTGCTCAGGTCAATGTGGCCATATAATCTGTTTCCTTTCCACTAAAGAAACCTACCTACTTCTTTCACTAAGTACCCGCCCATGACCCGCAGCTTCTGACAGTTGCACCTTGGCCTTCAAACGCAGGCGCTCCATGGACACTAGGCCCTGGGCATGGACCCTTCCAGTCTGGCAACTCAGAACACCTTAGCAAGCCTCTTAGTGGTCACTTCCAAGCGGCTGGTCCTGTCCAGCCAGTGAAGTTCAAGAACTTCAGCAGTGACTGATAAGGACAAAGTATGGGAGATGAGTGGTCAGATTTTAGCTCTCCTTCTTGCAAAGGACCAGTTTTGGTTTCTAAGTCACAAAATTCCCTGATGGCTGGGCCTTGGTGGATCTACAGGTGGAAAAAAAGAGCTGAGATGTCCACCACTGATTCTAACCACAAGCCAGAAGCAGCTAACTATCTAAAAGTCAAGCAAGAGCCCCCTTTTCTGAATATAAAAACACAAAGCTTGGAGCAGGCTGGCCCAGGCCTAAACCCTAGTATCGGGGAAGAAGAGGCAAGAAGCCATCAGAGGGTCTTCCTCAGTCACACGCTGAAACCCAGCAGGGTTCTGGGCTACATGAGATCCTGTATCAAGAAAAGCGAAAATATGGCTAGGGCAATCAATGTTCCAGTGGTTTAAAGTCTTCATATAGAAAGCAAAAGGATTAGAGTTCAGATCCCAGATCACATATAAAAATGCTGGGCAGATATGGTCTGGAAAGCAGAGCCTGGAAACCCCAAACCAAAACAATAAGGAGTTAGAACAATGCAAGATGATTTCAGAAGTCACCCTTGGGCTGCCACAGGTACGTGCTCAAGGGCCCTCTTGTATACATGCACATGAATGCAAACATACGCATTCACACATACACTTCAGAGAAAAAAAATTATATACAAAGCTTGGGGTTGAGGCTTCAACTCGACAGTAGAGCACGTGCGAGCACTCATTCACCAGACCACAGGTTTGATCTCCCAGCGCCAAAAATAAATACGTAATTTTTTAAATAAAAAATAAAGGTTGGGGCTGAAGAGGTGGCTCAGGGGTTAAGCCTCTGCCTTGGAGGCAGAAGGTCCTGAGTTCGGATCCCAGATCCCACTTATAGACGCCAGGCGGGAGTGGGGACGGCCTGCGTTTCCGGTCCTGGTAGGGTGGAGCCTGTGAATCCCCGGGCAGAGTAAACAAGGAGGAGGTGGAGGCGTCCATGGTGGTTCCCGAATTTGTCCGCGGTTCTACAAAAGGTTAAGAGAACTTTGTACAGCAAGTCCTCATAATAGGGGACTGGTCCCAATCTATGTCAGCATAAGTCCCACTTTAATGAGATCACACACACACACACACACACACACATACACATACACATATACATACACACACACACACATACCAGCAGATAATTACATTTAAGAGCTCTATGTTCACAGTACTCATACATTAAGCTCTAAGGCATAATTTAAGCAGACCATTCTCATTTGTAATACAAAGAAGCCATTAATAAGCCCCAAAGGAAGGTGCTAATTTGGCAACAAAGACACAGCCCTGCTTACCCTGTGATTTTCAATGTGACTCAGCCCATTTAACACTAAACATAGCTTCACTTTTAAAACACAAACATTCATAACAAACCACCACCCCATAACAGATACCACGATAAAGAAAATTATAAACTGCTTTGTCAACAGGCAGGTTCAAAACCCACCTATTAGAGCTGCAGAGCTAAGTACTGGCCCCTATGACATACACAAGGTAAACTGCCCCTCCCAGGCCAGCAGCACCTTTACAGACTTCTGCTCCATATCAAGGCCACGAACCCGGTATGTCTGCAGGAGGGTCCTGAATCTCACAGATACACCTTCCTACTGGGGAACAAAGGAATCCAAAGAACCCCAGCCTCAGAAGTAGGAGCTCGGAATCCCATCTGCCTGGAACTCACAGTTCAGCTAGAGACGGGCGCTCTCCCCACCCCAAGAACAGGGACATTATCTTTCCTTTTGTTTCTTTAATTTTTTTTCTTTCATGCATGTGGTTGGTGTACACACAGGCGTGCACGTGTGTGAGCCTGTGACAGCCCAATGATGATATTGGTAATTATTCTCCATCACTCTTTTACCTTATTGTTGTGAGCCCAGGTCGCTAACTAAACCCAAGAGCGTTCCTTTAGGGCTCGTCGGCCAGCCAGCTTGCTCTGGGGAATCCAGGCTCCACCTTCCAGGACTAGAATTACAGGTGGGTCTCCACATCCACCCAGCATTTGTATGTAGGCTCTAGGGATCCAAGCTAGGTCCCCTTGCTTGTGAAGGAAAGACTGTAACCACTGAGCCATCTCTCCAACCCACACATTCTGTTTTGCAAAGCACCTGCCTAGAGTCTTCACCTGTAGACTTTCTTCCCCTGATAATGTGCCACAACTGTGTTTGTCCACAGGTTTCCATCCTATTGTGACTGGAGAAGGAATGCTTAACTCTACTTCATTCTAATTCATTTAAATTTCTAAATAGTCACATTTACTATAAACCCCTAGCAGTGACTTAAGCAGTGTCCCATGTTTTGCTATTAGAATACATACACCTGTGGATTAAAAGGCACAGACATTTCTAACCGTCTTTTAAAAGATGCCCTATGGGCTGGAGAGATGGTTTAGGGATTAAGACTATGCTTCACAAGCAGAAGTCTGAGTTCAGATCCCAGGTTCCATGTAAAAACTGCCAGGTGCAGACAGAAGGTTACCATCCCTGCAAATGGTCTCCTACTTCTATTCCATCTACCTTTGAATCTACTCTTAGAATAAGACTCTATTTTAACAGCCTTTTATCTCTGGCCAGGGGGTGACATCCAATACCCATCAGGATGGAGCCAAGGGTGGTGCAGGAGCAGCAAAACTGAAAAAAAAAAATCAACAAACCATAATTCGGAAAATCAGAGACTCTACATCAACCATCTGGAACTAGGCCAGCCTAATCTCTCCCCATCTTAAAGCTCAGGGAAATTTGCGAAGATTGTAAGAGCCTAAAGATGGGGAGGAGCAAGGATATGCAAGATACTCCATACAAGTTAGGGCTGAAGTAATCATAATAGGACTTTGCATGACCTGTTCAATGACCAACATATCATTGAACCCCCAAACTCTAGCATGGATCACAGATACTACGATCCTTAGAGGCAAGGGATTAACAGCCACAATAGTGTTTCCTATACACACACACACACACACACACACACAAAAGAGCTCTAGGCAATGCCACTGAGTCCTTACACCTCATCAGAGAGGAGGACCCAGAGGGAAGTTTGACATGCACACTATAGGATGCTCCAGGAATGGGGGGAGGGGCCCACTGGGAGAAAGGGAGGAAGGGGGGAAAGAAAAGGAAAAGGTGGGGAGGGAGCAAGGGGATCCAGAGAGAGGTGGAGGGAGGGAGGGAGGAGAATGGGGTACTTATCAACTTTGTATGAATGGAAGAAAGAAAAAAAAAAAAAAAACCGCTAGGTGGAATGGTGGCAGCCTGCACTTCCAGCCCTGGTGGATGGAGCCTGGGAAACCCCACAGCAAAACAAAAGGGAAGACGTAATCCAGGATGACTCCCAAGGTCACCCTTGGTCCTCCACAGGAATACACAGTGCCCTCTGACAGACACACAGACACAGATACAGACAGACAGACAGACACACACACACAAATAAATAAATAAATAAAATTAGAAGATGCCCTACTTTAAGTTTTTTTTTATTTTTGTACACATGTGTGTATATGTATCAGAGGGCAGTTAAGCATGTGCCGGCGGAGAACCGAGGACGGTTCAGGAACCATCCTGGATTGCTCTACTCCTTATTGCTTTGCTCTGGCACCTTCCAGGATGGAAGTGTGGGTCGCCTCCATTTTTATGCCAGCATTTTAAAGCAGGATCTGGGGATCTGAACTCAGGTTCTTTTGCTTTCAAGGTGAAGGTTTTAAAACATTAAGCATCTCCCCAGCTAAGGACACCCTCCTTTTAGAGATGTTCTAAGAGTTGATGATGGTAGACTAGCTGCCTATCATGCCATGGTCCTGAGTTTAATTCCCAATCGTGAGAGGAAAAAGGTCAACATTCAACATTAGCCAGATGTGGTGGCCCATCCCTACAATCCCAGCACAGGGAAATACGGGCAGGAAGATTGCTAAAAGTCAGAGGCTAATATGTTCTACATAGCAAGTTCTCATCCATCTCAAAATGAGAGAGTGTATGTGTCAGAGAGAAGGATATCTCTAGCAATTTATAGTGAGGTAGTCATAAGCCAAATGCCATCTTTTATGCTTTTTTGACAAGGAAAAAAGACTACTGGCTTTTGGAAACAGCATTTAACACTTTGAAATTCCTTTCAGTATATTAAGATTTTCTTCTGCAAGAAAATTTACTAAGTTTATAAAACTTAGTAAATGACACTTGGAAAGTTGTAACTAAGATCTGGGAATATGGCTCAGTGGTATGGCATGTTCTTACCATGCACAAGGCCCTAGGTTCAGCCACCAAGCACCATGTAAGGTAGAAGCAATCCAGGATGATTCCCAAAGTCACCCTTGAGCCTCCATAGGGACACACAGTGCTCTCGCGCTCTCTCTCGCTCTCTCTCTCACACACACACACACACACTAAATGAATACAATAAATGAAAGTTAAAAAAAGAAAAATATTATGAATTAAACAAGCTCTAAGTAATAGAGACTAGTCATCTCATTTTAACCAGGTAACCTATAGATTTTAAAAAAATATTTTATTTATTTGTGGATGGAGAAGGAGAAGGAGAAAGGAAGAGACACAGCAAACATGCACATACATGTCATGATGGTGAATGGGTGGAGGACAGAAAACAGCTTTTGAAAGTCAGCTCTCCTCTTTCCACTACATGGGTTTCCAAGGATCAAACTCTGGTCATCACACTTACAAATAGGCACCTTATCTGCTGAGCTATCTCGCCAGCCACTGACAAGGTTTTTCTTCTTTAATTTATGGTTTCAACTGGGTGTGGCAATGGTCATCTCTAATCCCAGCAGTCAAAGTCAAAGAAGCAAGAGAATCACGTTGAGTTTGTTTGAGGCCAGGCCACGCTACCAGGCAAATTTCAAGTGGGCCTATGATTTGTAGTGATTGTCTCTAAATAAATAAATATAAAATGCATTTCTTGATTGATAAGTGCACATGTTCTTGTATGGACACTTTGCATGAGGAAAAAGGAAAAATAAAATAAAATAAAAGAGCTGCTGCTACTCTTGGATTACACTGGATTAAGGGGAGGCAGCAAGAGCAGGAAGGGCAGAAGGTGAAATTTCCCTGTAGAAGACCCCTGAAGTCACAGTCAAGCAACACTACTGAGCACAAACATCAGTGGAACCTGCTAAAGATGCTTCCAGAAAACAAGTGAAGTCGAAACACAGCTGCACCAAAGACTAAGACTTCTCCTCACTTACTTTCTTGTGACAAAATTGAAAGACATTAAAAAAAAACTCAGATATTTGAAATGGCCTTGCTCCTCCTAAATGCAGGGGGGAAAAGTCATCCTTTAACCAAGCACCTTGTAAGAGTTCATTCTTTAATGCTGCATCTTGTAAGACATCACCACACAAAGGGGGTTAACCTGATAGTCTTTGTACTTGTTTTCTTTATTGCTAATATGGGAAATTTCATAAACAGGCACCAATCATTTTCAAATTCTGAATTACAGTTTATTGAGCTCCCCTCAAGAAATCCACACATGACTGGTAATTTAAAAAAATTACTGATACCAGTGATATGTGACCTTAAAGCGTTAAAGACACTCAATCCTTTTTGTGGAATTCCTAGTTCTCAGGAAATCAGTCAAGGCCAAGGTCTGGTAACTGCATAAATCCACTAGGTGGCGGAGTAATGCAGAAACTAAAAGGGAGAGCTTGCCCAACAAAGGTGAAATTTCAAAATTAAGAGGAAATAAGAAATGGGCTTATATAAACCCCTGCAGTACAGCTTTTACAACAGCATGGCCATTCAATAAATACTGAGGAAAAACTAAAAAATAACACATGTGACACACCACAAAGGTAATCAGCAGGTTCCTTGTGCGGTTTCTGACGCTGCTCTGAATGCTTAGGAAGCGGGAAGATGGAAGACAGCTCACCACTGAACTAGCTGGTAAGGCCAAACAGAAGACTGCCACATGTGGAAAGCGAAATCTGTTCCACTTTTCACTGGACACATGGTGTCCGTGCCGGGCAGCGCCAAGCGTGAAAGACTGAAGAGTCACCAACAGTCCCCAGGTGAATGAATGGCTTTCCAACTTTGAAAATGAAGGAAAACTCCAGTTAGTTCATTTCACTGTTTCTGATTACTGTGTTTTCATCAGTGATTGAGAAGCCACTTAATTAAAGCATAAACAGAGTTTGTCTATGGCTTCAGCTGATAGAGGTCTCCTTGTCTATTTCAAACAGCAGAAGTCATGGGTGTCCCTTTCACCTGAGACAATGAGGTGGCTGACAGGTGACCTTTTGACATTAAAAAATCAATGTCGGGCTGGAGAGGTGGCTCAGGGGTTAAGCCTCTGCCTTGCAGGCGGAAGGTCCTGAGTTCGGATCCTAGATTCCACGTATAGATGCCAGGTGGAAGCGGGGGCGGCCTGCGCTTCTGGTCCTAGTAGGACACACGCGCGCACACATACATACGCACACATGCACAATTGAATAAATAATAAAAAAATTAAAAAAAAAAGATTCATTAAAAAAAAAAAAAATCAATGTCATTCTCCCCCGATTCTGAACCATGAAGTCTGATTACATATGTGCAGACCACCCTTTCTGATCGCTTTTCCCAGGCCTTTGACCATTGGTTTCTTTGGTCCCTTGTCTCTGGGAAGGCAGATTTGAGGCTTGTCCTTTCTCACGGGATTGGTGTCTTGTGAATTAGCTTTCTCTTTCAATCCAACTCCTGCTTTGGTGATAGGCAAATAGACCTGGTTTGATGAGAACAATATGCAAAAGCATTAGGCATTCAGCAGAAACCACATTTTGAACTGTCTTTTGCCATCTTCTGCCAGACTGGGGACGTGTGGCCCAGTAGTCAGCCAGGTGCTCCCAACATCAACACCCAGCACTCTCCCAAACCCTAGACTGCTACACCACAATGCCTGGTGGGTCGCAGGCATTACATACACTTTTGACTTCTGTTACTTTCCACAGAGGATGAGTTTGTGAAGCAGAAACCTGTATCAACAGAGAAGCACCTAGAAGCATCGTGGTCCATGGCTGGTTGGAGCTCACTAACTAGTAAGCATCAGTCAATAACCACTGACCAGCCAGCAGCTGTTAAACTAAAACTATGGCATAGATTATGAAGGGAGGGCTGCAGAGATGGCTCAGGAGTTAAGATTCTGCTTTGCAAGCAGAAGGTCTGAGCTCGGATCCCAGATCCCATTGTTTACAAAAAAAAAAAAAAAAATGCCAGAAGGAAATGGTGGCAGCCTGCACTTCTGGCCTTGGAAGGTAGAACCTGAGAATTCACAGAGTACAGCAAAAAGAAGGTAGAAGCAAACCAGGATGATTCCTGAGGTCACTACCCTTGGGCCTTCACAGGCACACACAGTACTCTCTGACGCACACAGACACATACACGTGCAAGAAGAAAAAAGAAAAAGATTCTGATGAGAAATGGCAAGTGGCGATCCCAAATGGAAGATGGGAGTCTTCGTGGAGACAGAGCACCTCCCAGTGTTCCTGTGGAAGAGGGAACAGTCCACCAGGGAAGAACAAAGAACACCCCAGACATGCACGGAAGGCAGGGGTGGGGAGGTTATAAGAAAGATACTAGTCTCTACTTCGGAGCAAAAAAAGTCAAGACAGAGCAATGACACAAACAGATTTGTATTTTCATATATTTAAGTTCAGGTTCACTCTGGGCTTAACTCAACTACTAATTCTCTACAGACGTGCCCAGAGCTCAAACCCTCAACCATCAAGTTGACACCTGCACATAACCATGACCCTAGGAGAAAAGACAAATGTGAACCGTAACTTCTGAACAGGTTCCCGAGCTGGCCCCAGCAGGTTCACTGAGGAGGGGCGACGAACCCCTGAGGCAATGAGTGGACGAGACTTCCTTGGCCTGGAGAGAGCCACCGCCGAGGAATTGGATCACACGTGTGCACAAAGAGCATCTATCGAGAGCAGCCACCACTGCTGGCTCGGGCAGCAGCTCCAGGAGGCACCTCAGCACCCGCCAGGTGCCAGGCCAGGGGCCCAGAGACAGACCGTGAGCACGCCACACCCAGCTTTTCTCCAGCTGCTCCACTTTCGAAGTAGTTCAAGCCCCTGGCTTGTCACCCGAACCCACTGTCAGATGCCAAAGTTCCCTGAGCCATCCGGTGACCACATCCATCTTGCCAGATTCTGGTGAGGATCCAGTGAGTTTCGGGTAAAGAACCACACAGAAAGGGTTGTTTCCATCATTCAGAGAAGCCCCACTCAAAAAAGGGCGACCGTCTGTGACATACTGAAGTACACGCTTTCAAAAATAGATTACGTTCAACACTGAAGAAGCATCCAGTGCTCACTGGACTTTGAAAACAAAGGTGTGACTGCTGACAAGCACCATCTCCTTTCATCAGAATGACACGTGTCGCTGGGATTTCAAAAAGACCTGGTGTAGTAGAGTGAAGGCAGTTAACTGAGCTGGGACTTAGCCATCAATGGGTATCAGCCCAAAGCCCTTCTGAATCCTCAGAGCAGGAAGAGTACCTCTAGCTTCTCTTCTGCTCCACATTTCTTGAAGTCATGTGACCCTTTAAGTCACCGCTAAGGCTTTGTTGCTCTAGCTTCCTCTAACAGGAAACACGAATTGTTTGGAACAAAAGTAGACAGCAACTTAGAAGCCCTAGAGAAGCGAAAACCCCTAAAAGCACTGGGCCACAGAAGTGTATGAATGAGGGACAGGTCAACATTGGGCCTTTCCATGTCCTACAAGCAAAATATGCTGGGAAATCTTTTTTTTTTTCCTTATTTTCTTCTGTTTTGTCACTGTTTAACCCAGAGGAAACAGAACAGTGAGTCCTCAAAAGTCACACTATCAGGTCACTGGCCTAGACTGAGGAGGCTGAGGCGGATGCTCAGTCTATGAAGAGCTTGCTATAGAGCGTGAGGACCTGATTTCAGATCCCCAGCTCCCATGCAAGGTGGCTTGGGCCTGTAATCCTGGTGCTGGCAGGGGGAGACAGAAGGACCCCAGAGGTGCACCAGCCTGGGTTCCAGATTCAGCCATAGACCTTATCTCAAAAAATAAATAATTAAAATAAAATAAAATGGAGAGCCATGGAGGGAGACACTCAATGTGGACCTTGGCCTGCACACATGCATATACATGCATACTCAAGTATGTATGTACACACACACACACACACACACACACACACACACACACACACACACCCATGGGGCGACACGCAAATGCTCTGCCTGACACCTCTTTTCTGGAAGAGTCACACACAAGATGTCATGTGCCGTGCCATAAGTTGGCAGCTTGACCCACAAGTTGGCAGCTTGACCCACTACTGCAGATTCTGGATTCTGGGGTCACAAAGAACAGGGGAAAACGCAAGGTTCAGGGAGCATTTTCTTAAAGGGACAGACAATATGGGCCAGTGAACACAACTGAGTCTCACCACACATAGCTGTCCCTCCTTGTCCTTAGGGTACATACTACAAATCACCTAAGCAGATGCCCAAAACCCCAGATATACCAAACCCTAAATATAAGATTCTTTTTTTATCTGTACATACCTATGATAAAATTTTCCACTTAATAATTTCAGACCACAGACTATGGATAATTAAAACCACAAAAAGTCAAACACAGAGATGAGAGTAAGCTACCAAATTACTTACAAAACCATCTAAAATTTAACCATTTAGGAGCTGGGGAGTTTAAAGCCTTTGCATCGCAAGCAAAAGGACCTGAGTCAGATCCCAGATCCCACATACAAACGGCGGAAGCCTGCAATTCCAGTGTTGGAAGCAGGGCCTGGGAAACCTCAGAGCAAGGCAGTAATGAGGTAAAGCAATCCAGGATGGTTCTGATGTCATCCTTGGGCACACACACTCAAGTGCACTCTTGTACACACAGACACACACACACATGTACACCTACCTATATGCAAATCACACATACACTTACACACATACAAAAACAAAACAAAACAAAAGCCATTCAGAGAGAAAGAGACGGTTAGTGGGTAAAGCATTTACTGCACACACTTGAGAATCTGCGATTGGATCCCTAGAAGACGTGCACGACAGCACAGGTCCACAATCCTAGCGAGCCTATGGTGAGATGGGAGATGGAGAGGAGACTCCTTGGATGTTTGAAGACAGGTGGCCCAGCATGTGCAGTAGCTAACAAGAAAACCTTCCTCAAACAAGGCAGGTGAGGACTGATCCTAGGGGTTGTCTATTCACCTCTACATACATGTCACAGCATGTACGCACACAGACACACACACACAATTAAAAGTAATAATAAAGGCAGCTATTATTATACCCATAGAATGGGAACTCACGGTGGAAACACTTGGTTCTAAGGCTAGATGAGTGAAGGGAAATGCACATACCAGTGGTATGGCCTGAATCCACACAGGAGTAGCCAAAGTGAACCCTAAAATCTATAGAAGCAATAGGCAGAAGAGTGGAACGGAATGATGAAGGGAAAGGAGGAAATGGGAGGGAGTGGGGAGAGAGGGAACCTGGGATGAATACTCAATATGCTTGTAAAAGAAATATGCAGTAATAATAAAATGTAATTATTTAGAAATTTGAGAATGGTTCTTAGCAAGTAGTCAAGAAAACAAATGAAAAAGTGATCAGCTGCCTTATGAGATAACAGGGTGGACCACAGGCAGAAGATGCCCGCTCACCTACAAGGGTTCCTCAGGAGCCCACCTGTAAGACGCTCGCTCCCTCTCTCTACTCCTGGCCTCTGCCTTCTTCCTCCCTTTTGCCTCCATCAAGCTCCATGTTCTTAGCATCCAGCTGTTATTTGGGGGATAATCTTGTTGCTGAGTTTTTACTAGTTAGTGAGCTATCTCAGCAGGCAGGCAAGCAATCCAAAAGTTAAATTCGCTTGCTTGGTTTTGAAGATTTTGTACTTAGGCTAAAAATCTTAGCTTGTTCTCAGTCTCCAACCAAAGCCCCATGGAAAGGCAGACTGAGATCAAAATCTTCCCTTGGACAGGCCTCTAGGTAATCATTAATGACTTCCACAATATTGTCTAGGTGTGGATTGGGCAAGGCCTCGTACAGAAGAAACGTGTTGTGCACACAGAAATAGAAACTTTGCTCCTTGATCCTATGCCCTCAGAAAAAGACATTAACCCAAGTTTAAGTAGGAGCGCAGACTGGCTGTTCCCACTGCCGGCCATGAAGCCCACCCAGCAAGCACGTGGTCATGACTCCGCAGTCACCAGTGCTCTCAGCGAAGCTTGGAACGGAGCAGCAGCATTTCCTACACTGGCAGATCCTTGGGCCGCCCCTGGAAACGCAGCCCACCCATCTACTCTGGGTCCTGGAGGAAGGAAGCCATGCAACAGGACAACTGGAAGGAACGAAAGCACCTTCCCCGAGCTCCAGGGGAAAGTCTGCCTCGCTCTCTCCAGCCCTGGACCGCCAGCCCAGCTGCAGCTTCTCCTCTCCGGCCCAGGCCCACAGCTGGGACTCCCTCTCTGTTCCACTACCAGAATGTTCTGGCTCCTCAAGTCTCTAACGACCCCCCCCAACACACACACACCAGTGCTTACATTCTCAGTCAAGTATTAGACAAGAATTATTTTACTTTAAAGAGAACAGCGTGCCTCCATCTCCTAGGGGTATCTGGTGTTTCAGGAGCTGTACACTGACCCCAGAAAAACTCCTTCACAGAATTCTGACTCTCAACAGCCAAGTTTCCAAACACATTTAGAAGTTGTTCTTTCTACTCATGTGTTTGGTAGCCACAGACTATATTGACACTGACAATAGTTTGGGGACTGGGTTGAGGAAATACTAGGTTTATTTTTTATATTTAAATAAGACAACATAATAGTTTGGATTTCACTACATAGATTTCTTTTTTTTAAATTTTTTTATTTTTAACTTTTTTTAAATTTATTTTTCCCCAATCATATAAGCTCATAGGTACCCTGTCCTCTCTCCCTCCCTCCACCCCTCCCTAGTCCCTCTTGCACCCTCCCCCTCTTTTCCCCTTCCTTTCACCTCCCTCACTCCCCTTCTCCCAGTGCCTCCCCCTTCCCCCTTTCCATCCCCCCAGCATCCTTTTGTGTGAATGCCAAACGTCCCTTTGCGTCCTCCACTCTAGTGAGGTGTAAGGACTCAATGGCATTTCCCAGAGCCCTTTCTTGGGCTCCCCTTCAGTATGGGAACACTATTGTGACTGTTAATCCCTTGCCTCTAAGGATCCTAGTGCCTGTGATTCATGCTAGACTTTGGGGGGTCATCGATAGCTACATAGATTTCTTTAAGGCTTTACACATGAATTCCTGTCATTTTCACCCCTAATTACCCAATCTCTTTCCTTTATTAAAATTGCTCTTTCCCAAAAGTCTTCTCTCTCCGGCTCTCATGTCTTGTGTTTGTGACTTACTAAGTCCTCACCAAGTTGTGTTAATGACGCGTCTGATACGTGGTGGAACAAGGATAATGTATCATTTTTAGGCACACCACTGGTAAGAGCAGCTCCCTTTTTCCTCATCCTTTAGTCTCTGAGAAGAGCCGTTACTTCTTTTTAGTTTTTCTTTATTTGTGTGGGGAAGTCACACATGACACAGTGCTCAGGAGTCGGCCGTGACTTCCACTTGGCTGAGGCAGGGTCAAGCTTGACTTTTCTGTTGTTGCTATTGTTTTGTTTCTTGTTTTGTTTTGTCTTGTTTTTATTTGTATTTATTGTATTTTATTTTTATTGTCTGCACACTCCAGGCTGGCTGGCCCTGGAGCTGTGGGCTGGTTCTTCTGTCCCTGCCTTGAATCTCATCAAGATATGAGGGCTGGCATTACAAATGTGTAATGCTACTTTCTGCTTTTCCTCTGCGTTGAGAAAAATGAACTCAAGTCTCAGGCTTGTATAGCAAGCACTCACTATCTTCCTGGCCCAACACAGTTATTTCTAACTTGAGACTATAGAGACTTAAAGAAAGCACACACAAATGATGACATTAATATTTCTATGAAAGAGGTGTAATTTTAGTTAGTTGCACGTGTAATCTACTTTCCCTCTTGTATCTTAATCATCTTGATGTTTCTGGGGTTTCACACAGTAATGGACAGACACTTAGAGGTCTCTGAAGGAAGACAATTCTAAGAGACATTGATACATTGTAGTTATTCATGAGTTCCTTTGTGGTTAAAAAAAAGTATATGTATGCATAGAAATTGCTTAAGAAATCAACAAAGCATGTAGCTGTATCCAATCTTTTGACACAGGGATACAGTGTTGTTATCTGCAAAGCTCACACTCAAGAATCATGCAGTTGACTAACGAAAAGAAAAAAGAGGGCTGGAGAGATGGCTCAGGGGTTAAGACTCTGTCTTGCAAGCTTAAGAGCCTCAGTTCAGATCCCAGGTCCTGTAAAAACACCAGGCAGAAACAGTGGATAAAAACAACAGGCAGAAACAGCGGTGGCCTGCACTTCTGGCCCTGGTGGGCAGGGCCTGGGAAATCCCCCAGCCAAGCAAAAAGGAGGTAGATCATCATCCAGGATGATTCCCAAAGTCAGCCTTGGTCCTCCACAGGGACACACAGTGCCCTCTGATACACACACATGCACACACATACACACTAAAAAATAAAATAAAAGTTATGAAAGAAAGAGAGAGAGAGAGAGAGAGAGAGAGAGAGAAGGAAACTACACAATTTTGCATTGGGCCACATTCACAGCTGTCCTCTGTGATCCACAGGCTGGATACAGCCCGTAGAACTTCTCTCCCTCCTTCCAGTCTGCTTGTGAGCAGCAGAAGCTGGAAGAAGGGGAACTACAGGTCTTAAATTAGTCAAAGGGACCTGAGCTCAGGTTCCTTCCCTATCACCAAAAAAGTGTGACATCAGGCAAGTGGTTTGTCATTTCTGAGCCTCTGTTTCATCACCTACAAGACAGAGCTGACATCTCCCAAGTATCTGGGAGAACTCTGTGAGATTTATACAAAGGGTGATCTATCACTTTGCAGGCCTGTGACCTCCTGCCCCAACTTCACCAGAAAAAAAAAAGCAACCAAGAAAATGAGCGGTGTGAAGACACTGAGCAGAAACAGCACCTCACTCTGTCCGGGGCACAGGGTGAGGCATTTTATGCAGAACTCTGCTCCAATGCTTGCAAAATGAGCTGGAATGAGCCTGTTCCCAACACGCCCTGTGTCTGTGAAAATCAGGACAGCGCCTGGGAGCTGTTCTTCAAGCTCCGCTGCTGCGCGTTTTTAGAATTGACATCACTGGGTGCCCTATAAGCATGTGCACTTCCAGAAAAGCCCAGAGAGAAATGTATCTTTAAAAACAGATGACTAACTAATTCCCAGTGCTAGGGAAGTTCCAGGGACCAAGGAGGAAGAGGAAGATAAAAATCTTAGATGCCTTTCTTAAGTCCCTAACTTCTGCCACATACAAGTTCCTCTAGAACCTGTCTCCTTTTGTTAATTTTAAAGGATACCATATTAAATTAAAATAAAGCCTGTACTGTACAAAAATACACAAAACAACAAGTCCCTTCCTCGAACTGTAACACATTATAGCTAAAATATTGATAGATATTTTGGGCCAAAAATCTATGTATTTAGGGCTGGGAATATAACTCAGAGGTAGGACACGTTGGGCAGATGTAAGGCCTTGGTTTAAATATATATAAGTACATATATGTTTAAATGCCAGCATTTCTGCAGAGGAGTGAATTAGGTCACTACACAGAAGCCCCCCTTCAGCTCCCTTTTCTACTCTGCACACACTGAAGCCCTTTGTCCATTGTATTAGCCACAGTAAACTGTTTAGACACCCATTGTGAGCTCTGGTCTGACTCAAAGTTTGAGGAAAAAAGAGGTAAAATGAGATTCTGTCAATATAGTTCCAGCACATTCAGATTCACACAAATTTGGCAAGCAGCCTGTTCACTACCGACCCAGGGGCTGAAAGGAAGGGACTGGTCGTGCTTTTCTCTGCACTGAGGCACAACTGCTTTGCTGATCACTTTGTTTCTCCATAAGAAGCTTCCAGAAGTAGTACTGTGGATAGAGGCCTGCAACACTGCTCAGTGGATCACGTGACCAGTTTCCAGCTAACCTTCAAGGAGTAATAAACAGTAAGGTGAAAAGTAGGTCAGCGTAGTAAGGAAAGACTATCTGAATGACAGAGAAAGCCTACCAACATTCTAAAGTGTATAAAATGAAACAAGAAGGTGACAGATTATAATCGCCAAAGCTACTTAAGATCTATTTAAAAAAAAGAAAAGAAAAGAAAAACTCCATCGGCTAAAGTATCTCCAACCTGCTTGCAACCTTGAGAACTGAGTTTCAGACCCAGAATTCCACATGGTGAAGGAGAGAACTGACTTTTGGGAACTTGTCTTTTGACCACCACCTGTGTTCCATGCATGCAACTTCTCTCTCTAATAAATGTAATATTTTTTAAAAGACTTGTCAGAGTGGGCTGAAAAGATGGCCCAGGGGTTAAGATTCTGCTGGTTAAGACTCTGCCATACAAGCAGAAGGTCCTGAGTTTAGATCCCAGGTCCCACATAAAAACACCAGGTGGAAGCAGTGGTGGCCTGGTGGGCAGAGCCTGGAAATAGCAGAGTGAAGCAAAAAGGAGGTGGAAGCAATCCAGGATGATTCCTGAAGTCACCACTGGTCCTCCACTGGGACACACACACACACACACACACACACACACAAATAATAATAATAATAAAATTAAAGAACTTGTCAGGTTTGAATATAAGTTGTCCCTTCCACAGGTTCATGTGTTTGAGTCCTTAATGGTGTTTGGGAAGGTTGTGGCACCTCTGGGAGGAAGATATGTCATGGGAGTGGGGAGGGGAGTCCTTGATGCCAGTTAGCCCTGCCCTGCTTCTGCTAGTAGTACACTTTTGCAGTTTGCATGTAAACTCAGTCTCCATGACAGATGTAACCTAAGCAGGTACTTGTGATAACTACCTGCTTTTTTTTCTTTGGCAGATCTAGGGATGACCCTAGGGCTTGGAACATGCTAGGCAAATACTCTACCACTGAGCTACACCCCAAAATTTCAAATTAAAACCTCTTACACTTATGGCACACGCCTGGAGGTCCAGTTGCTCAACAAGCTAAGGTAAAGGGATCACTTGAACAGAGGAATTTGAGACAGCCTGGGCAATACATGAGATAGGAGGTGGGGACAAAACCAGGAACATAGGCCCTTCCAAGGGAAAGACACCTTATAAGCCAGGTAGCCATTACAAGTCACCTGAACCACAACAGGTGACCGTGAAGTCAAAGACCAAATTGGAAAATGCATAGTTTGGTGACTGCAGCACTGTTGTGGTCCCCACAAACGGCAGAGGAAAGTAGTAAATTACAGCTACTGCCACTGTCTAGGCAAACCAAAGAGGCACCCCAGCCCTTTCTGGTGGGCTGGCACGGAGCTCCTGCTGTTACCAAAAGCCCCCGACTGCCTGGCTGAGGGGGTTCTGGTGCGAGGCGCACATGCTGACCATCTGAGGCTGATTTCCAAGCCCCTGACCCTTCTATGCCTCGGGCTGCAAGACAGAGGATGAAGTGGCTTCAGAAACTTCTGGCTCAGTGACAGAGACTTACGAACGGTCTGCAGGGCAAACCTGAGAGCCAATGATGACTGGATAGGCCGTGGTGAGATGGTTTCACCCCAGAACTTCCCATTGTTCTGGGGATACCTAATACTCTGCGTTAAGTCTGTCTCATCTAGAAATCACTAGAAAAAAAGTACTTTCTTTACTAAACTCTGAATCATAGGTATGAATCCAATGACTATTTCAAACATGACAACTCAATGTGAGGAAAAAGTAGTCACGGAAGGAAAGACAAAATTCTTCATACTCAGGTTTTGTGACTGCAATGTAAGGTTGTAACCTCTGGCTTGGGGATTTCTACTCCTCAGAATTTGCTCAGAGAAATAAGCACATGTACAAAATTATGGGAAGGAAATTTTCAAAACATCTTTATCCATAACAACAAAAAAATGGAAAAAGTGAAAACAACCCAAATCTCCATCTTAAGAGAAATGACCTGTGAAACACAAGTGTAATTGCAACAGCTCTGCAACAAAAGCAAATCTTTTTTACTTTTAATAATAGCATGGAACAGGGGCTGGAGAGGTGGCTCAGGGGTTAAGCCTCTGCCTCTCAGGCAGAAGGTCCTGAGTTCAGATCCTAGACCCTATGTTATAGACGCCAGGTGGAAGCGGGGGCGGCCTGAGCTTCTGGTCCTGGTAGGGCGGAGCCTGTGAATCCCAGGGCAGCAGTAAATAAGGAGGAGGTGGAGGCGTCTATGGTGGTTCCCAAATTCGTCCCTGGTTACACACACACATACACACACACACACACATACATACATGCACACATACACATGCATACATGCACAATAAATAATAATAAAAAATTTTTAAAAAATAATAGCATGGAACAACTGCACAAAGGTTCAGAGAAGAGAAGAAGACACAAATAGTGGTGATCTGACCAGCAGAAGCACAAACAGTCCGTGGAGAGAGCAATCAAGCAAGCGTCTGTAGGATATGGGAAACAGTAAGAAGTCAGAGAGGCAGCAAGACAGAACAGATCCTGCTAGAATGATACAAAGTATTTATCTTCTTATCTAATCACACAAGTGATTCATTTAATTTTGGAATTAGATGGTGGTAGTGGTTACAACACACTGCCTATCTGTGCTAACATGCCACTGAATCATATACTTAAAAATGGTTTAAATGGTAGGTTTAATATTATATATTTTATAATAAAAAGTTATTGACTTAAGCATCTAGCAAATGGGGACCCCCCCCCTCCCCACTGCATGTCCTACTCCTATTCTTCCATCTATTTTTGAGTCTCCTCTTATACTAAGATCTTTATTTAAACAGTGTTTTATCTTTGGTTAAAAGGTGACCTTCGATACCAATTAGGATGCAGCCAAGGGCAGTGCAGGAAAAGCAAAACTGAAAACAACAAACCATAATTTAGAACACCAAAGACCCTACATTATTCACCTGGAACCAGACCACCCAAATCTCTCCCCATCCTAAAACTCAGGGAACCTTGCGGAAGAGGGGGCGGCAAGATTGTAAGAGCCTGAAGATGGGAAAGACCAATGATATGCAAAATACTTCACACAAGTTAGGGCTGCAACAGCCAAGATTGGACTTTGCCTGACCTGCACAATGCTTTACATATCAACGACCTCCCCACCCCCCAAGTCTAGCATGGATCACAGGGGAGAAGGCTCCAGGCGATAGGATCTTTAGAGGCAAGGGATTAAATAGTCATAATAGAGTTTCCATACTAATGGGGAGCCCAAGAAAGGGCCCTGGTGCACTGAGTCCTGAACGCTCACTAGGGTGGAGGACTCAGGGAGGTTTGGCAGTCACCTAAAAGGATGCTCTAGGGGATGGAAGGGAGGAAAGGGGAAGCACTGGGAGAGGGGGAAGAAGGGAGGGGGGTGAAAGGAAAGGGAGAAAGGGGTAGAATGCAAGGGGGGAGGATGGGAGAGGGAGGGGAAGAGAGAGGATAGGGGTACCTATTGAGCTTGTATGATTAGGAAAAAATGTGGGAGAAAACTTTTAAAAATACATTAAAATAATAATAATAAAAAGTTATTGACTTGAGGTCTCTTGAATAAAATACGATAAAAATGACAACATAGAAATGTTTCAATATGAATAAGTGGGTTCTGGAGGGCAGAGCTGGATTCTACTGTTTATTTGGGTACCTTTTCTTGATGGAAACATTGCAAGCCAGTTTTTAAACTCCAGCTCTTCTGAAACTGGGGTGTACTCCTTCCAAATTCTTCTCTCCCAGAATGTCAAGCACTTAAACAATATAATCAACTCATCCCTTCTCCCTGATATTTGATTAAAATTTGCACCTAGGGCCAGGGATGTAGCTTATTGGTTGAGCACTTTCCTAGCATGAGCAAAGTCCTAGGTCTGATCCCAGTACACACACCCCCACACACACACACAAAGAAATACAAGAAATAGAAACAGCACCAAGGCTAGGCTAAACACAATGCAAGATGACCCAAGGGTCTCTTCCTTTCCATACGTGGCTACTTGCCTGTTTCTAGCCTCTAAAATAACAGAAGGAAACGCACAAATGTTTTTAGCTTCATTCTGGAACATTTCAACTGCTGTCTGAGATGCCACAAATCTCTCTCCCCTCTTAAAACTCACAGAGACACTAAACAGAGCAGACTGAAGAAGGCAAAGTGTTTCCTCTGGAGTCAGGCAAAGAAATTCAGCCACGACTCAGAAGGACCAATGCTGTCCCATGAACGTCAGAGAACACAGGGCAGGGCCCCCAGAGATAGCCTAGAGCCTTCATCCTTGTCTGGAGGAGAAGCCCACCTGGGGAGACGCCCCAGGCAGAAGAAAGCCTCCAGGCTTTGACAGGGACTGTGGAGAGGAAGATACAGAAGAAAATTCTCAAGAAGCCTAGTCAGAAGGCTCTGGGCAGCAGCAGAGGAGGAAAAGCAGAGAGAGAACTCACCCGACCTGTGCTAGTACATTATTTAAACTGTAACTGAATACTAGGTCCTCTCCATCACTCAGCCAACCAACTTCCAGTCAGTCTGAGGCTCCTGCTAACTTAAAAAAAAAAAAAAGTGTTTTCATAAAGTAATCCATTAAATCTCTTTAAAAAAAAAGACCTCTCTCTCTGAAAGATCAAGGAAGTACTCTACAAGATATCATGGTTTGAATGTATATATGAATTATCCCTCACAGGCTCATGTGTTTGAATTCTTAGCCGATTTAATGTTTGGGAAAGGTCATGGCACCTTTAGGAGGTGGGGTCATGCTAGAGGAAGACATTTCAAGGGGGCTGTATATTGAGGTTCAGTACCCCCTCTCGGCTTGCTCTTACCTCTTCTTCTGCCTCCATGATAGCTGTAAAGACCTGAATGACCTCCAGCTTTTACCTCAGCCAATACCTCTCTCACTGCGAGGGACTCTATCTGCCCTCTGGAACTGTAAGTCAAATAAACCTCCACTTTCCCCCCTGAGGTTATACACGAGTGTGGTTTCACATCAGCAAAAGAGTAGCTACAACACATGGTAAGAACCAACAGACATTACCAATGTCCTCTAGGCTTTATAGTCAAGCACTTGGGGTCCTCAGAAGACTTTAGACCATTGCAACCGGGAACTAGACTTTAAGTTAGAGAGAGACTTAACCTAGCCACCCAGCTAATTGTAGTGAGGCACAGTGCCCACACCTGTAATTCCTGCACTTGGGTTTCTGAGGCAGGAGGATCACAAGTTGAAGTTGGCCAGAGCTTCGCAGTAACAGGAAGTCCAGAAGGAATTCTACAATCTGTAGTAGGATTTCTGCTCACAAACTATCATCACTTCCTATATAAACAAAAAGCAGTACATTTATATACTTTCCTAAGTTCTCAGTTGGTCTGATTCTCCCTAGCTCGCACCTGCCCAAATCAAGCCAATATGGTAAGTGCACAGTGGATATGCTGGGTGCCTGAGTGTCCCTGGTCTACTATTATGACTCACCCAGGGCAGAGCTCATAGCTGATGGGAAGTGGCTGGTGGCATGCAGAGAGGTGATAAGGGTAAGAATAAACACAGGCAGGTGCATACTAACCAATCTCAAGCAGGACTGACTCCCCAGGCTGAAGAAGGGTAAGGGAGGAAACAGGACCTGAAACTGAGCTCATGGGAAGTGCCTGACACATGACTCACTCTACAAAACCAGATATGTTTGGTTTTGCTAATTAACTCTCTAAATCATCTCTGTTTTGCTGGAGGCATTCAGGAACTGGCTTGCATGGGCAGAAAGTGGTTGGTGACTTCTGGCAGGGCCATTTCTAGCTCCTCCTTCCCCTCCCTCACAATGAAAACTCCGCCCACCCAGGTTCACAGGTGCAGCTGCCTATCCACATAAGGCAAAAAGAAGAAACTCAACCAGAACTGGATCACTTCCTGAAATTCTCTTGCCAGGAGTGGCTCTTAGAGAATGGAAACAAACTGTGACTTTTGAACCATGAAGGCAACTCAGGGAAGTTTCTTTTGTCTTCCTTTTGAAAATAAAGACCCTAGTAACTTCAAGTCCTTGAGCGCTTTTGTCCTCAACAAAAAGGCCCAAAATACCTGCAACTCTTTTAAAGCTTTATTGTAACAGCAAAAATGTAACTGGACTTTTAATCATTACCTACTGGTACAGTCTAATAACTGTCACTACTAGTGAAATCAACTAACTCAATAAGTCTGTCTCACAATGGATTACATCATTTCCTCCAAACACCTCTGACTTATCAGGGACATGCATACTCTGTCCCATAGTTAATAGGGTATTGTGGGAGGAGGTACACTATAATTAGTTTCCATAGCTGATGCCCATTTTTCCCATGAACATAATAATACATGTAGTTTATATGACTGATTAAAATCTATAAGAAAAATAATTATCATGTTAATAATACGTGCATGTTCAAATGTGTGTATAGGTGAAAATTTAGTAAATATCTATAGTCAAAAAGGTGGTGGAAAGTTTTTGCACTATTGATGGTATGATTTGGAATTTGGGGGTCTTTTCAGCTTCTGAACACACAAATATGCTATTCATAGGAGCTGTCAGTATAGCTCAGTGGCACAGCACCTACTTAGCTTAGGCTCCATCCCCAGCTCCCTGAAATAGCAATGGCAAAGGGGTATTTATTCCGAGGCTCCTATCAAGATTGCATCTTCACCACTAGTAGTTACTGCCACCCCCATACAGTCTACGACGAAGAGAAACAAACAAAAAAAAAAAAACCATATCCATAAATTAAAAGTTAGGCTATTTGTCTGAAAAGTCAAATAAACACTCATCTTTACAAAATACATCCATCTTACTAAAGAATGGTGCCTGGAGGAATGCAGTGTTGTGTTTCACGATTAGAAACTGATATAACTTAAGTGTCTGGCAGGGCACTCAGCAAATACTGGTGCTGATGTAAAATGACCAAGTACAAGTTATCAGTCAAAGGTTGGGACTCTCCCAAAGCGGGAGGACAGCCATGCGCAGGTGATAAGAGCAATGCGTAGGAAAGGAGAGCCTTGCACCGAGGAAGAGGGCCCTGCACAGAAGACAGCCAGGCATGGAAGAGAAGACCCAGCAAGGCAGAAGAGGGCCTTTTGTGATTCAAATACAGCTTTCTTCTTTTATATTCACATCCTTGCATGGACATCTCAATGGTTCTTGGGTCTAATCAGGCGGTTATCTGCTTCCTTGAATCTTCCAAATGCTAACACATCCTTCCTAAAGTGCTCCCCATCCCCTTTTAACAGACCAATATGTTTGGCTAAAAAATAAAAATAGGTCCCATTCCCAAAATTGCAAATTAGGGCTGGAGAGGTAGCTCAGGGGTTAAGCCTCTGCCTTGCAGGCGGAAGGTACTGAGTTCGGATACTAGACCCCACGTATAGACGCCGGGTGGAAGCGGAGGTGGCCTGCGTTTCCGGTCCTGGTAGGGCGGAGCCTGTGAATCCGGGGCAGAGTAAAAAAGGAGGAGGTGGAGGCGTCCATGGTGGTTCCCGAATTCGTCCGTGGTTCTACAGACACACACACACACACACACACACACATACATACACACACGCGCACACATGCCTACACCCACAACTGAATAAATAATAAAAAAATTTTTTTAAAAATTGCAAATTAATTAGTTAATTAACTGACTAAAAATAAAATTCCTGAGCTAGGGCAATGGCTCAGCAGTTAAGGAGCTTGCTGGGCAAGCAAAAGGACCAGAGCTCAGGTATGCAGCGGCTCACCAGCCCATCTGTAATTCCCGTCCTGGATGACAGACCTACAGAGTCCCCAGAGCAAATCTGCTAGCTAGACTAACTCTGGACAAGTTCTGGGTTTAACTAGAGACTCAGGCTAAAAAAAAAAAAAAGAAAAGAAATCAGGTGAAAAGATCATGGAGAATGATTCCAGATCTCAACCTTGGATTGCCAAATACACATACATGTGCATCTGCAGGCATGCATATACCTATCCAAAGACAAACACACATACAAAATGCACGTACCTCACACACGTGAAAATGGGAAAAAAGATAAAATTCCTTACACTGGCACACTTTGAAAGACCGAGAAGTCGAATGCACTCATGCATGGGGTTGCTCGGTACATTCCTCGTCGGTGGTTTCATGCGCAGCTCACTGGGAAACAAAAGGATATGCCACAATATGCCAAAATGCATCCTCCTGTCATTCCACCACATCAGGAATGTCACCAGAGAAGGGGAAGAGTATCTGATCATGAGCAGGACTCACTTGAAAAGAAAGGGATGTGTCCCAGCAATGCCAAAATATGTCCTCCCTGTTACTCCATCACAACAGGAATGTCACAAGAGAGAACGACACTTGGCAATTTGACATGTACTTGGAGGAAGCAGAGAAAGGACTGGGAACTGAGCAAAAAAAAGGGGTGATGCACGTTTCCAGTTTCGTGGACCATTTCATTTGACATTCCTTAAGGTGTAGGCAACACTTAGGCCGCCCCAGAACTAAATATCACTCATATCCTGAGCAGCCCTGCCCAAACCTCAGATGTCAAAGGTAGCTCTTGCAACTTTTGACTCATCCTTCCTAACATCTATAAACTTTAACACCCATCTCTGCATCATTCACAGCAATCTAAACCTTGAAGTCAAGGGATCTGGTGGCTGGCTTTGTGATTCAAACAGAGCTTCCTGTTTTCCTTCACATTCATGCGTCATACAGAAGAAATGAAAAACAAGAGAATGTCTCTTCTTGTGCCACCTTCAAATCTATACACAATGCTTTCAAAAGGGGCAAGGGGATCGTTAAAATAGCCAGGTACTTGGACAATATGTCTGAACTTTGTGCTCTTCTGAGCTCACAGATAGGCAATCCTGGATGGTGAAGCTTGGTGAAATCACCTGAATGACAGACCACAGTCATTTTGAAAACAACAGATTAGGAGCTGGGACTATAACCCAATGACAAAGTGCTCACCAGCATGCACAAGGCTCTGAGTTCGATCATCAGACCAGCGACAGTAGCAACAGAACAGGACACTGACAGCCAAGCCTGAAGGCTTTCTGGGGCTCCAACAGTCAACAGTCAATTGTAATAAGCCCAGGTTCTCATCAAGGGGGAAATGGGAGCACACACTTTCTAACTCACAACTTGCCTTATAGTGAGCAATGCAGGCTTAACTGAATGCTTTCCTGGTACCATTCCAAGTGGTCCTGGCTATTCCCTTATTGGTTACTGTGATTCTGCACCCGAAAACTCACTGAATGATCATATAGTCATTTTCTTTTAATGTTAATGCTAACACCATCTTAGACCCTTATAAATGTGTCGGGTTTTTGAGAGACTGCTAAGGGGATGAGGGGTGTTAATCGTAAAAGGTCCCCTAGGGCACAGTAGAAGGAGAGAGCCAACATCCTAAGTTGTCATCTGACTGCCACATGTGTATCATGTAACACCCATACATCCTCTCTCTCTCTCTCAAATAAGTAAAAAAATTTTTAAAGAGTTTCTGTGGGGGTTAAATGGGCACTAAATAGCTTCTACATCCTTAACCAAGTTTACATAAATATTGATGTATTTGATCCACAAAATTGGTGTTGAATGGGGCCTCTGAGTCTATTTTTGGGCCTGACCCTTTTTGACTTAGGATCCAGAGGCTAGCTCGGTAGGCAGAACAGCTAAACTGGATTACCACTCTGCTTCGCTCCACCCAAGGGTGGGGCAACCATGCCTTGGACATTACCACACTGCAAATCACCTTCAACTTTCAATATTGAAATTGCTGGTTCGAAGGCACCCTGGCCAGTAGTTTTTGCATTCCTGATCACTGCTTAGGATGTAATCAATGAGGTGTATTATTGGGAGTCAACTCTCAATCTAGGTAAACTGTCAATGCATGACCACACTGCTTAATGGGATTTGTTTTAGAGATTAGGCCAGGAATTCCCTAATGGCTCCTATTCTTGGGAGTTGTACATTGAAAGTTGAGTGACTCTTCCTATTGCCCCCACAGCACCCATGCTTCAATCTACTCCCTAGTCACACATAACTACTACAGTAGCTACAGTGACCTGAAGTGGCCCCACCTAGTTTCAAGAGTCAATATCTCTTAAAAAGAACACCTACTAAGGAGAGAAAACTCTTTGAAACTCAAATTAATGGTGGATGGAGGCTTAATCAGCTCCCCAACATTTAAATGCACCAATAAAGTTCTCACACACAGAAGATAAATGGTTGGCTGGGACCTTCTGTCAATGTGCAAAAAACTAGATCAAGAGTTAAATAAATGTACGCAGAAGTCATAGCGAATGAATGAATTCCCCAAAGGGAAATATAAAAACTCATTTGGTCTTTAGCCTATGCATGCCTCAAAAATAGTAACTTTGTGGAGAGTGGAATGGAATGCTTACTGAGAATCTAGTTCAGTAGTTTGTTGGGAAAAGTCGAGCGGCTAACATATCAGGAGTCCTCTTCCCAACACTCTGCTGCGGGCATTCATGGCTTTCCAAGAAAGTTGTGCAGATCCTTTTTCTTCTCTCAGTTTTTTTCCTTGGCAAACTACCCAGCACCTCCTACCTATATTTTTAGATCTCGCCTAGCTTATCAAGCCAAGATTCTGCATTTAAGTGCTTACGTGTAGTTTTCTATGCTGTTTCAGGACTTAAGACAAGCTACAGTGGACCTAGCACCCACTGTATGTCAGTGTACTCTGGTTGGTTCTGCCAGTCCTCACTCAGCACTGTAAGGTGGACACATACCTCACCCATTTCCTACAGCAGCTTAACTCAGGAAGTATTTATTTACATGATGGTTCTTTCCAACAAGATTTCCTGAGGGGTTCAAGACCGCCCCATCCCTGGTTGTATTTCTAACACCAGAGAGTGGGTCTGCAACTCCCAATCTCTCCCTCAGTGCCAGAAATCCCAGATCTAAAGCATTCAGCTCACCAGATCTTTGCATGCAGAAACCCTGCCTTATTCAACTTTGAATCCTTTCCAAGTGACTAGCACAAAGTAGGTGCTCAGTAAATGTCAGCTCAGTGGCACTAAGAAGCTGGGGACGAAGCTCAAAGAGAAAAAATATTGGTGGCAGATGCCTGCAATTCCAGCACTCAGCTACATGGTTGGAAGAAAGTCTGGGCTATGAGACATGGAAAGAAAAGGAAAGGGAAAAGGAAAGGAAAAAGGAAAGGAAAAGGAAAGGAAAAAGGAAAGGAAAGGAAAGAAAGAAAAGGAAGAAAGAAGGGAGGGAGGGAGGGAAAATCTCACCTTTTATTAATCTTTGGCAGTATCTTGGGGGGGGGAGAAAACCTCAAGAACATCTTAAAACCACTAGTGTGTTGGTTAAAGCACTCTTCCCCTTCTCCCACATTCTACAGAGAGTGGAGCGTGCCCAGATTTCTAAATAGTGCTCACTGGATACTTACTCCCTGTGCAATTCCCCAGCAAGTTTGTGGCTGGGATATACATCTTTCACTTATCTTTGTTCTCCCCACATGGAAGTGGAGTTATTCAAGGATATTCAGTAGCACCTGGCTACAAATGCTATTACTAATTTAATATGATTTCTCAGAGAAAACTACCTTCTTCCCAGGTGTGCTGGATGGTTATACCGCAGTCTCTCCAGAGCGGAAGGCCCTGTTTGCCCTAAAGGTTGTGGGCACACCCAGTGCAGACCACCTAGAGAGCTGGAGGGAAGGGCGTCTTTCCTCCCGCAGGGTTTCCCTGGGCGGAGGCTGGGAGTGTGCGGAGCTATGTAGTTTCTATGAGGGGATGACTCTCCATCGGGAACGTCAAGGAAACCACAACCATGATTACTCAGGCCAGACAGCTGCCGGGGAAGCAGTTCTGGCTGGAGTTAAAATAGAGGTGGAGGCTGTATTCCATTACTAAGCCCTACCGGCTTCACTCCCAAGTTTCCCCGCACTTTAAGAATGTTAAACACCCTGCCGTCAAAGATCCTGGTTATTTATAACTTAAACTACGGTCTAAACGCGGAAACTTGACAAATGGAAACCGTGGAAAAAAGAAGGAACTGGTGACAGGTAAGGCAACACAAGAGTCCAAAGCATTCATTGCTCTTTCTGAGGCTTCTTTCCCAAACCCACATCCCTGCTGAAAAGTAACTGGTATCACAGAGACGGAAAAGGAAAAACGAGGACTTGGGTGCCCAAAGCGCTGTTGGTTTCTCTCACGCCACATGCGAGACACTGCATTAAGTGGAGCGGTTTGCAACAGGACACACAGGGAGAGACGGACAGCAGGCGACGAGCCGCACCAGAGCCTCCCTGGAGCGGACGCTCAGGGAGCTGGTTCAACTACTTCCACTACTTGCGTCTTATCCCAAAACCAAGGGACTTCGGAGAGGCCACAGCCATCACCGCCGACGGTGCCATCTAAGCCCGTCCCGACGCCCCTACTCAGGGAGGAAGAACTGCGGCTTTCCACTGGCCACGGGGACCAGATCCGGGAAGCCCCCGAGCTCAAGCCCACCCCGCGCTCCACGCTCCCGCCGCCACCCCTCCCGGGACGGCGACACGCGGGGACACTCACGCGCATCCAGCCTGACAGCTCCCGCCGCGGTGGGAACCCGCGGTCTCCCCGCACCGGCATCTCGCGCGTGGGTCGCGCTCCTGGATGCTCGTCCCGGGATCCACAGCTCCGACGTGCAGCCGCGGCCGCGGGTAGCCGCCCCTTTGTCCCTCCTCCCGGCGCCGCCGACCCGCCCCGCGCCAGCGCCGCGTCCCCGCCGGGCCGCCTGGCCCGGGAAACTCTCAAGTGGGCCGCTACCACCGCCGGGCCACCCGGGGGGGCAGCTCGCCCGCACCACGTCCTCGAGGCCCCACGGCGGGTCCAGTCATGCATGCACGATTCCCCCGCTCGGGGTGGGAGGGTTCGGGTGCGGTAGATCGTCCCCAAGACTCGAGCGTCCAACGCTTCCCGCCAGCACCCACCCCCGCCTGGCTGGCACGATGGTTCGCTCCGTCGCCTCCCGGGAGCCCGCAGGTCCGGCCCCAGCGCGGCCGGGGAAGCGCTGCAGATGTGCTGCGCTGCCCAATGCCAGCGGAGGTCATGGCATCCCGGAGGAACACTTTGGAGAGGAAGGCAGGTCTTCCTACACTCTGTGAAGAGAATTGGGAGAAACCCCAAAGTTTTCCGTACCCCAAGTTTCTCAGCTCATCAACTGCTTGCCCAAATCCCAAAATTACTAAAATGCTCGGATTGAATCTTGAAACAGGCCTTTTCAGGATAATGCCTGCCCGGTTATCTCCTTGGCACAGAACAACGCAAAAGATTTAAGTTCCTCTCCCGTAACTCCCAGTTTACAATACACAAGTCCTAGGTCACAAAACTTATCCGACAGATTCATCTAATTCAACTCAGCATATTTTTTTCATTTCATAGCCGCCTGTGTGCAAAAAAGTGTGTAACTTAGAGAATGTTGTCCTTACTGTATTATCACATCACCAATTTGGAGTCAAAACTGGTTCACTGCGTAAATGTGCGATGTGGACTTAGGCACCAAGAAACACGCTGGATGGGAAGTATTGCCTACTGCTGCTCTTTCCTTGAATTTGAAAAGCAAAACATTGCCTCAACTCACAAGGCTTAAGAGAAGGAAAAAGGTAAAAATGTCTGGTGGGTGCCCTGATGCGATCCAGACGCTGGGCTGAATCCCTTAGAAGTTGCTTCACTTCCTGCCTAATCAGAACAAGTTTGGCAGTTTATGTGGAAAAACAAGTCCAGCAGATGCCTCTTTGGAGTAGCTAAGTCCACGCCTCTGAGTTCCAAGCTTGGTGAACACTATGCACTTGACCTCTAGTCTCTAGTTGATCTGCTGTCTTTCTGATGTGAGGCGCTCCTTTCCCCACATTTAAGCACCTATTTAAAAATTTTTTTTAAAAAAATTTTTTTTAAAGTTGGGTAGAGCTGACTTACAATGAGAATGATAACCCTTGCACACTGGTCACACAGCACTTAATGCATGATTCTTCCCACTAACATTTACAAAGAAGGAAAGGTCGAGAATCTACCAATTACATCTGCCAAATGATTACCTTTTGTACCCTCGACTTGGCAGGCCAATAAGATACCCTGATAAATCCTATGCCACCTGTGGCATTTACATCTTAACTTCAATGAACTAAAATGAAAGGAAATAAAAAATTCGGCTTCTCACTCAGACTTGTCATGTTTCAGAGCTCAACAACCAAATGTGATAAGGACTATTGCAATGGATAGTAGAGATACAGAATGTCCTCATTGTGACATTCTACACCAGATCATGACAGATTTATTTGCTGGAATACCTTTCTTCTCGTACAACATCTGACAATAAGCAGCTGATAAACTGTTGCTGGAAAACTTGATTTAATTGATATACTGGCTTAGCTAATGGAAGAGAGAGAAAGGGAGGCTATGAAGCTGCCTCAAATTTAGAATTTGCCTGTCTCAGTCTGCAGAGTGCTGAGATTACAATGCATCCACTGACCCTAGATCAATGCAACTCTTTGAAGAAGCAATTTATTAGTAGTGCATAGTAATGTGTCACAGTGCGATATGGGGCCACACATTTTAAACCTACTCCTGTAATCTGTTCACCCAAAGAACTTCTATCCTGGAGTACTGACTCTCTATCAACCCCAGCTTCATCCCCACACATGCCTAACTAAAATGTGCAAGCTCCCACCTCAAGGAGTCTGTTACAGGAGACAACCAGCAAGCAAAGAGAAACTGGAAAAAGCCCTGAGGCTCCCAGTAAGCACGGGGGTCTGGGGGCTCTCGGGACAGGCTTCTCATCACCCCTGAGATGATAGGTTTAGAATTTATGGAAGGCTTCCAGAGATATAAAAGAGAGACTAGGATGAGATTGTGAGAAAAAATTAAGGGGAAAAAAGGTTTTTCCAATAGAAAGAATAAGTTAAGTGGAAAAACTAGCAATGAAAAGTTTTCAGGTTCCAGAGGGAGGGGTGGCGGCTGAGGCAAGCAAGGACCACATCCTTACAGAAGTGGAATTACATTAGCACCGGCAGCTGGGAAAATGGGGTTCAAGGGAGGGTGGTGAGAATCCAATCAGTACAAATGATATCTTGTGGGAACGCAGAATGACAGTGACTATAAAGTTGAAGAAGCATTAGATAAAAGAAAGTCTGATTCAATAGAAACAAGTGGCTGGACCACTGCCTGATCAGACACATGAGACAGGAGGAAAGTGAACTTAGCACAACTCTTGGGCTCCAGGCTCACTGGGCTAAGTAGATGGTTGGTGTCTTTCACTAAAATAGTGACCACACAGGTGGAAGCATCATCTTGGGAGAATCCTGAGGAAGAAGGATGACTTTAGTTGCAAACAATAGTTAAGGGGTATGGGTCACCCAAGTGGAGATGCTCAATAATTCAACAAATGTTTATCAAGTGTCTACTACATGAGACATTAATGAGCACTTGGCCAGAGATCTGGGAATCATCCACGTGTCATGAATACTGAAGTCTTGAGAGGAGATAAGACTCTAGAGGCAAGAGAGGACCAAGGACAGGACCTGTAGAGTTGGAATGTAAATATTCAGGGGACATTATTGAGAGATCAAAGGTTATGCATCCAAATGTCAAGAAACTTAAAGAAAAGTGATAGAAAAAAGAATGTGTCCGAAGAAAGGGAACACAGCCCAAAACAGAACTTTGGGGAGGTTAACCAAGAGCTGATTAGGACTGGGTATCCAGAGTTCTGACCTTGCATGCACAAAGTCCTGAGTTCAATTCCAGTCTGGGTGTGGTGGTGTACACAAGAGGTGGGTTATATATGGAGGCAGTGGGGGAGGGGGGGAGGAGAAAGCAGGAGGATCAGAAGTCCAAGGTTATCCTCAGCCAAGCTGTAAATTCAAGGCTGACCTATGTATCAGGACATAAGTAAATAAATAAATAAATAAATAAATAAATAAATAAATAAATAGCCTGCTCATGGAGAACCACTGCTGATCTTGGTCAGAGCTGCTCCAATGGGTAGTACATTACAATGGGTACCTACATTACAGTAGGTAATTAGGTATCAAGTAGCAACTCACTGGATGCCTGTTCAAGAAGAGATGGAAGCTACCAACGTCCAGTTAGAGAACTACTCAATCCTAGCTAACTCACATAGAAAATCATCACTTAAAAGTATCTGAAAAAAGGGGCTGGAGAGGTGGCTCAGGAGTTAAGCCTCTGCCTTGCAGGCAGAAGGTCCTGAGTTCGGATCCTAGACTCCACGTATACGTATAGACGCCGGGTGGAAGCGGGGGCGGCCTGCGTTTCTGGTCCTGGTAGGGCGGAGCCTGTGAATCCCCGGGCAGAGTGAACAAGGAGGAGATGGAGGCGGTTCATGGTGGTTCCCGAATTCTCCTGTAGTTCTACACACAAACACACACACACACACACACACACACACACACACACACACACACACACACACACACGCACATGCACACGCACACACATGCACAATGAATAAAAAAAAATTAAAAGTATATGAAAAAAGACCTGGCATTAATGACCTTAATCCCAACACTTAAATTGCTGAGGTGGGGGAGGGGTGAATTTTAAGCCATCTTGAGGTTCACAGAAAAAAAAAGAAGAAAAAAGAAAGAATGGAAGGAAAGAAGGAAAGAAGACAAAAAGGAAGAAAAGAAAGAAGGGAGGGAAGGTCAGGTCTTATTACCCTAGTTACTTAGGAAGGAGGATATTCAAATTAAAAGCCTATCTGGTCTATAGAGTTAGTTCAAAGCTAGCCTGAGCAACTTAGTAAGAACCTCTCTCAAAAATGTAAAGTGAGAACACAATTCAGTGGGGAGAACACAATTCAGTGTAGAGTAGTTGCCTAGGTATGTAAGCAGTGAGACTAAATCCAGCACTGGGGGAAAAAGCCGAAAGTTATATACAAAGTTACACACACGCACAAAGCTGGGAGGGTATATAAGCCATGTATCAATGTGGGTATCTGCAACATAGTTATACAGGATCTCTAATGGAAGTAATGAAAACTCACATGGGAAGCCTTTCAGGCTAAGTGTTAGTGTTGCCTTGTCTGCTGCAAGATCTACTAGAATTCTACTAGAATCAGAGACACACCCTTCAAACATTTCTTAAATTCCTATATAGTTCCTAGAGTGGATGCAGATAAAGTCTAACAGGGAGCCACTTCCCCTGTGATGAAAAGAGAGCTATGTAAACATTTGGGGGGAGGCAGTTCTATGGTCTGAACTTTTTTATGTGATAGGCAAGCGCCCTACTACCCAGCTACCACAAAAAGCCTGGTACATGAACAAATGAAGGGAAATCAAGGAGCTATTCCAGCAGCAGCTAAAGACCTTCAGGAGGAAAGGTTGGTGCCTGTACCTTTCTGGTGACCGCATCTTCTCCCTAGGCCTGCCAGTGGCCACCATCGTGCCTTCCCCATCATCTACCTCACCTCCCCAAAGCTACATCCAGGACGGTGGCCTCTCCAGTTCAGTGTGTCCTTACATCTTCGCTTTTAGCTATCACATATGATTCTTTCCCCCATAAAAAAAGCAGTTAAACTTCTCTTCTTTAGTTCATTTGTCTTCTTCTTGGAGTGGGGACTGGGACTGGTGACTGACTATAATAATTTGCAAGAAGAAACCAAAGGAAGGGAGATAATTTAATATCAAAAGCTATATTATAATATTCATAATGTCCTATTTCCAACAAAAATTACTAGGTGGGTGCCTGATTAATATTTGTTGATTGTATTTTAATTGGTATATTCTGTTGTGATCACAACTATTATAACCTGGGCTGGAAAGATGACTCAAGCTCTTATTAAGTAAAAGGACCAGAGTGCCAATCCCCAGACCCAATAAGATATAGGGTGGGGCTAGCCTTTAATCCCAGCCCTGGCAGGCAGAGCTTGGAAACCACAAACTGGTTAGCCTGACTAGCTATAATGGCATGCTCTGGGTTTTATTAGAGACCTAGGCTCACAATAGAAAGATGGACGAATGATCCAGGATGATTCTCAATATTACTTCTAGACCTTCACATGTATGAACATTCATGTGCACTTACACCCATGCACACACATGTGATCATTTACAAACATACACACACATACATATAAAAAAGAAAGAAAATAGGACCAGAAGGGATTTCAGCTTACATGATATCATTAATACTTTGAGAACCCCCCCAAAAAACTTGAAGTTTTTTAAATATTTTGTTTGTTCATTTAGAGAGGGAGAAAGAACAGGCATATGTATGGAGGTCTTTCAGAAGTTGGTCTCCCTACCATATGGGCTGTGGGGAGCAAACTGAAAGTGCCCAGTTTATTCACAAATGCCTTTAACCACTGAGCATCTCACCAGCAACAAACCTGCAACTTCTGAATTATCCCTAGTATCTGAAAATAAAAGACATTCCCTATTTCCTGGTGAGAATGTTGTCCAGGTATCTATCCATGCAACTATCAAAGGTCCCAATGTTAGTTGGTATCATTGTTGGGCACAGGTATCAACTTGACAGTTGATGGTTTGAGCTCTGGGCACATTTGTAGAGAATTAGTGGTTGAGTTAAGCCCAGAACAAACCTGCAGGAGATTGTCTAGCTGAGGGGGAAGCCCAGGTGGATGGGATTAGGCCCTGAACAGATGAATAAAATACTGAGTCGGTTGAGGAAGTTGGCATCCTTGTGTATACTTGGCCAGACATGCTGGTCTGGCAAATAAGGATCGTCCCTCTCTCAGCCATTACATAGAGATGGTGTGGCCAGTTCCCTCGGTCCTGGTGTTAGTGCATGCTCTCTGATCAAGCTGGACAGACTGTAACCAGACTATCATAAGAAAATAAACCCCTGGTCCCTTAAGCTGTTTGATGGTCATTGATCAGCAACCATGCAGGCAAACTGCAACAGCTGGGGTGCCTTGTGTTCACTTGCTCATATTATACAGAATCAATTCATTTTCAGGATCATTGTAAGGTCACCTAATATGGCTACAAATCTATCAATAGAAAGAAAACCTTTGGTGGCTTTAAGAACATGACACAGCATGAGGAAGTTGTCTCTAACAGTCGTAGGTTTGTTTTCGGGCCTCCGGCAGCATGTAGGAGCACATAAACCAGACAGAAACATACTGTGAAGCACTAGAAATCCTTCCAGGCCGGCTTCGATCTTTGGTATGATTAAACAATCTCTTGGCAACAGCTGGCTAGAGCTGCCTGCCTTCAGGACTGTTCCATCTCAGTAGATGGAAAGAACAGAAAGTTGTCCAGGTATTACAGGGTCTCAAAGAACAGCAGTGACCCCCACCACTCTCACTAGGTTCTTCTATTCGAAGGCTCACAGCAGACATATTATTGCTACTGACTGTCTGCACTCATGCTAAATGTTTACACCAGTGAGCTTTTGCATCCCCCCCCAAAAAAAAGACAGAGAAATTAGACATTTACTAAAAAGCACTTGAAAGCTCAGAAAAACATGGAGAATTATTTTAAAAATCACCTAGGGCTGGAGTGACGGCTTAGGGGTTAAGACTCTTCTCACATGCAGAAAGTCTGAATTCGGATCCCAGATCCCACATGAAAATGCCAGGAGGAAATGGTGATAGCCTATACTTCCAATCCTGGAAGGTGGAGCCTGGGAAACTCCAAAGCAAAGCAAAGACAAGGTAGGGCAATCCAGGTGATTTCTGAAGTCACCCTTGGGTCTCCATAGTATCCTCTGATACACAGAGACACATGCACAATAAACAAACAAACAAACCATCTAAAGTTCCAATTAATTAACAGGTGAATATTCTAAATATTTTTATTTATTTAAAAAAGAGACAGTGAACACATGCATTCCGTGTCACCTGGGTGGAAATCAGAACAATTTCCAGAAATCAATTTTCTCCTTCCACCATGTGGGCTTCCAGGGATCAAACTCAGATCAACATGTTTGCAAGCAAGCACCTTACCCAATGAACCATCTTGCCAGCCCCAAGATAAATATTCTACATACATATACACATTTACCCAGATAGAAAGCTACATGTGATGACTATATAGAGAACAGAATAATTTTAGTAAAATTGAGAGTGTATGATATTTTAATTTTTAAAACTGGGAAATATAATTTTGTTTGATGCTGACAGAAACCTAAATGAGGGATTAGGTTATAAGTCAGTAGCAGAATTATTGAATGATGCCCTGAATTTAAGCAGAAAAGAAAAAAAAAAAAAAAAGAAACCCACCATCACAACAAAACTTCAATGTAATTTAAAGAAAAGCATGAATGCAAGAATACATGACACATTTATCCCTAACAAGATCACCAAGACAAAAAAGAAAAATGGATTTCCCCAAAAACTTTTACAATGGTAAATTTTCAAAGATGCTTGTATAGTTACAAGAAACATGAAAAAAATTCTTAGTTTTATATTACATGTTTTAATTATAAAAAGATTCTTTTGTCAGAACCTGCACTTACTGGTCCACTTGGCCATCTCTTCCACTTACATCTAATTCTCCTAATGGCCAAGGCAAATACGTGAGGTGAATCAGATCTTGTCACTCTTTACCTTTACAGCCTTACAAAGCCACTAATGGCTCAAAAGGTCAAATCTAGATCACCTGTTCTGGTCTCTGCCATGGGCTAGATGCATCACACCCGCCATCCCAGCCCTTCGTCCTTTCATATAATGAAGCCTCGGGTAAACCAGTGGCACAGTAGATGCGTCTGACTGCGCATTATATTCTGAAGCCTTCATCTCCAAGGCAGTAATATTGAGAGGAAATGTCTTTTGCAAATCTGTTAGATAATTAAGATAATCTCATCTAGAGACTCAAACCCAAAACTGCCAGGCTTGGACTCCTGATTTCCACAACCCTGCTCCAACCAGTAAACCAAAGGGAAATTCAGCAGAGGGAAAAATGATGAGCCAGCAGAACCTTAGGTGAAGGGGCATCCTCATAATGGGAACCATTCTTATATTCCCCCTTTCCCATCTCCCTGTTTCTCGCCATTCTTTCTCTCTCTCCCTCTCTTTCTTTCCAGACCTTTAGGAAAGGTTATGTGAGCACATATCGAGACGAAAAATATCTGCAAGCCAACAAGACAAGACCTTGGCTAAGAACTAAATCTGCCCTCACTTTGACCCTGGATTCCTCGCATCCAGAACTGTGAGCAAGAAATGGCTGTGGTTTAACCACACCTCACCTGCACTATAACTCTCTGGCATTTTGCTGCAGCAGTTGCAACTAAGACAGCCTCTGAGGCCTGCCTGGGCTGACCCACCTTCTCCAGTCTCCTAAAAGCTTGCTACACACACCCAGGCTCTCTTTGTTGGCAATGCCTTCTGGGACCTTGCAGAGCTCATTCCTGCTCCAGAACCTTCTGTCTAGACTGCCAGGCCATCTCTAATGACCTCCCACTTAGTTCCCTTTCCCCCAGATACATGGAGATCACAATCATAATTCAGAGTAACCTTTGACAGTCACACACAGCAATGGGTTGCAGCTCTATCCATCTATCCCTCCTTGGCCAGCGCTGGACCTGGCCTGTAGGGGATCCCAAAAGTGACAAGTCCCCTACATGGATGACATAGGGGGAGGAGACTGTGCAGAGAACAGGACAGGCAATGGGAAGGAAAAGGAATAAAAAGAGAGCCAGACCTTGGGGCACAGGCCTGTGACCCCCGACACGCAGGAGTCTGAAACAGGAGGACCTTGAGTGCAAGGCCAGCCTGTCCTACAAAATGAATTCAAATCCAGTCTGAGCCACTTAGCAAGATTTTGTTTCAAACTCAAAGTTAAAAGCGTAAGAGAGACATTAAGAGAGACATTACGGAGCGCCTGCCTAGCATGCACAAAACTCCGGGCTCAACCCTAGCATCAGCAAACATCACACACACAAAAATGCAATCTTACCTAGAGACTCACAACTCCTAAGCTACCAGGCTTGGAATCCTGTTTTCCACAATACTAGTCTGACCAGTTAACCAAAAGGAAATTCAGCAGGAGGAAAGAAATGATCAGCCAGCAGAACCTTAGGTGAAAGGGCACGGTGACAAAGTCAGATGGATGTGGGTTCTGTCGCTGGTTTGCTCTTATGTCACCACTGAGAGTTTTAGACCTTCAGAACATGACAAGATAGTGTGGTTCAGGCTGGTGGCCCTATGACCTTGGCAGCTTACTCTCTATATACATTCATGTCTCCATCTGTAAAATTTGTATGTGGAAGTCCTCTTCTCCAATATCTCAGAATGGGACCTTACTTGGAGATAGGGTCTTTAAGGAATAATGTTTCCCAGAGGTCTTGAAAGTGGAATCTAACCAGGCACGGTGGCAAGTGTCTGCAATCCCAGGACTCAGGAGGTAGAACCAAGAAAATAAGGAGTTCAAAGTTGTCTTCTGCTACATAGCAAGTTGGAGGCCAGGCTGGGCTTCATGAGACCCTCTCTCAATGAATAAATACATAAAGTGAGCCTAAAATAAATGTGACAAGTGTCCTGAAAGAGTGGAAAGTGTGGGGTAGGGAGGGAGGGGACCGGGGTACCTATTAGGTTTGTACAATTGGAAAAAAAAATAAACATTAAAAAAAATTTTTAAAAGAGTGGAAAATGTGGCTAGAGAGCCCCAAAGAGAAAGATCATGATTGTGTGATGATGATGATGATGATGATGATGATGTGAAGAGAGAGAAGGTAAGCTGTGTTCAAGCTGAGAAGGATCAAGAATTGCTTCTTTCCTTGCAGCCCCCAGAAGGACTCAGCCGGCAAGGTGCCCTTACTTTACAACTCTACACAGTCTCACGTATGGCGGTTAGTTTAGAGTGATAACTTAATGGTGAGCTGAGCCTTTAGGCATATCTATGAAGAATTGTTTAATTAAAGCAGGCCTCTGCACAAGCCTATAGGAAATTACATAATTCATATGGAAAGACACAATCCACAGCGGGCAGGACCATTCCCTGGGAAGGCGAATAAGATGGAGCGAGCTAATTGGCTTTGACCAGCCTTGGGCTGGCAGGTTAGAAAGTATGCTCCTCTCTCAGCAATTCAGCCAGCTCCCTCCCAACCTCCCCCAGCCGTCCTGCCATCATAATGGACCAACCAAAAGTCATGAGCATGAGTAGCTTTGGTCACATACTTATCAAAACATCAGGAGTAACTAAAACAGAAGGTAAGTGCCTGTGGTTTAGGGCATCATGTGTGGCTTGCAGCCATGGCAAACTGATGCCAGTGGGATTTCTAGCTGGTCCTGCACCTCGCAGGACAGATCTGGGAATTACATGACACAACTCAAGCAGACGAAGCATTTAGCATGGTGCCAAGCACATAGTCTTTGTCATATCATTACAGGTTGACACTTCACAGCCGAATCACAATGACAATATCAGAACAAACACACATACACAGAGAGAGAGAAAGAGAGAGAGAGTTTTCAGGAATGGTCTACAAGTCCAAAGTACAGGTCAGCCTGGGAACTTGCTCATTCCTGGGCCTCTCCCAGGCTGCCAGAAGCAGAAACTGAGGCTGAGACACAGGACTGTATTTTAAGATGAATGGGAGAGCCGGCGGGACAGCTCAGCAGTAAGGAGTCAGCTCGAAAAACCCAGAGACATGAGTGTGTGTGATCACCAGAAGCCCAGATGGTGGAAGGAGAGAACTGACTTCTAAGAGTCAGTTCAGAAGAAACTCCCTCCACCTATGTACCATAGCATGTAGAAGAGCTCTCTTTTCATCTTTCTCTCTCTCCCTCTCTCTCTTTCTCTCTCTCGCTCTCGCTTTCATTCTTGCCCTTACTCTTCTCTCTTTCAAATAAATCTTTTTTTAAAAAAAAATTAAAATAAAGTGTGTGGGACGTGCCCTAGAACTCATACTCTGCAAAACCACTAAGGATACAGTAGGTTTCCCAAGAGTCAGCAGCTGAGTTTCAAACTTTCCCTTTCCTATGCCCGAAGATGGCACGAGACACTGGTAGCTCTGAGGTATCTAAGTAGCCTGACACCGAGATTCCAGGTCCAGGAAGTGAGGCACTGCTAAGAACTAATCACTGAAGCCCCTCGAAGCGGCAAGCATCAGTCCCCCAATAGGCTCATCAGAGGGGACCATCAAGACAGTGGAAAAGGATGGAGGCTAATAGAGGTTAATAAGCACAGACCCCAGGCAAAAGCAGCCTCTTCCACTCCTGCCAGATATCACTAGCAGATAACAGAGTCCTGGCTTGAGGAAGTTGGGCACTTAATCCAGCAGACACTGTCAATTGATCAGATTTTTAAGAAAAACCTATCACAATGAGTTCAGGAATTAAGTCTTCAGGTTTCGCATTCGGACCCTGTACTAGTTACTCTTTTCTGTTACTGTGCAAGAACACCCAAAGACAAGTCACTTGCGGGAGAAAAGAGATTTATTCTGCTTATGATTCCTGTCATGGAAGAAAAGCAGAAACTGGAGACAGGCTACGTCATACCCACGAGGGAGGCTGAGAGCTGTAAGACTACCTACTCCAAGAGCAGACCGCTCTCAGAAGTAGGGTGGGAATAATCCATCTCAAAGCCCGCCCCCCCTGTGACTGCCTTCTTCCAGCAAGGCTCCACCTCCTAAAGATGCCATGACCTTCCCAAACGCATAAGACCGTGGGGGACACATTTCAAACCATGACAGATCCTGCTTCATTTTTAAATTAATATTATACTTATCTTTATTTTTTCGTATACGTGCGTGTGTTGCGTGTGGATGTGTACATGTGTGTGCAAGCACTTGAGTGTTCGTGCCTATGGAGGCCCAAGGGTCACATCAGGAATAATCTTGGCTTGCTCTTCTACCTTACTGCTCTGCTTCTTTAGCTAGATAGACAGGGACCCGTAAGTCCTCCTTCTCGACCCTGGCTACCAGAGAATGTGGGTGGAAGCATTTGGTTCACTGGTGCACAGCAGGCTCTGAATGAGCATTCACTGGGTCTGAAACTAGGGCAATGCAGGCTGGGCAGTAGCTAAGACAGCCCAGAAGGCCTAGCGTGTTTATGCATGAAAGAGCACAGCCGCAGGCACTGGCTTGGAAGGCCAGGCTGATGTGGGGGAGGCTTGTCCATCACAGGTGCAGGCAACAGAACAAAGGGGCATTTATCAGGAGATGTGTGCAGAGACAGTACGCAGCACTAGTTCCAATCCCTCTGCTGGGGTGTGAATGCTGCCGTTCCCTGGAAAATGCACAGTTAAATCTACCTCAATGTGATGGTGTTAGGCAGGCAGCCTTTAAGAGGTGATTAAATGACATGGGCTCTGTCCTTAAGACTAATGCTCTTAGCCAGAGGCTCTGAGCTGGATGTGATGGCACACGCCTCTCTCATCCCAGCACGCAGGAGGCAGAAGCTGGTGGAACACAAGTTCAAGACCAACCTAGTCGACACAGTGAGGGTCGAGGCTACGCAGCAAGACTCTCTCAAGAAGTCTGGGGTAGGACCTCTAGAGAGATTCACCCCTCCCTCCTCCCCCAGGCAGACTACTGTGAGAAAACTGCACATACAGGAAAGAGTCCTCTACCAGATACTAAACATGCTGCTGACTTAATCTTATTCTTCCAGCTTCCAGAACTTTCAGAAATATCATTCTGGGGACTAGGAATGTAGCTCAGGGGTAGAGCAATGGCCAAGCCTGTCTGTACCAACCATGGATTCGATCCTTAGTGACATGCACACACACAAAAGCCCTATTGTTTTTTAAGGTACACAGTCTAGGTTCTCTTGTGTGGGCATCCCAGATGATCTGCGACACACCCACTGCCATATGCCACAGTGTCCTTCCAAGTCACTGGACTACACTGACAGATCTCAGCTAGGACTCTGGCGTCAGGAAAATTACTTCTAGAATGTAGTTAAGTGTGGTTTGCTCACGCTTGGGATCTTTATGAGCTCCAGAGAAAACATCTCAAGTTGGCCCCGTGGACTCTGGCAGAATCTGAGAACTCCCGGTTCCAATTGCATTCTGAATGTGTAGAACAGCCCTCATGGGCTCAGGCTGGGGAAGGGCTGGAAACTTTGAGAGGTGGGGCTTAGCTGGAGGAAGTTAGGGGCGTGCCCTTAGGAATGTATCAGTCTCCTTCCTGCTTTCACCCTCCCTCCTTCCGCTTTCCGGCTGCTATGACGTGATTGGCCGCAGCCACATACCTGCTGCACCATGATGTAATAATGCTTTACTCCTGGCACAGACACACGCAGTGGAGTGACTCCCGATGGAAACTCCTGCTACTAGAACCAAAATCAATCCTTCTTCCTTACAAGTTGTTTCTGCCAGGCATGTGTCACAGAGGCTAAAACCTGACTAACACAATCCCAGACTTCAAGATGGGCCTTAGCGCCATTCTGACATGCCCTGTGGCTCAGTGGCATGGAGACCCGTGTCTAAGACCACACAATGAGAAGGCAGCTGTTCTAGGCAGGGAACAGCCACCTGCAGTTCCAGAATGCCGTGGACACAATGCTAAACCCCAGCTATCCGGTGCAGACAGAATCCACCCAAGTGGGCACTAAGAGCTGAAACAGATGGGAATTAAGAGCCAAACCGCGTGAAGGAAGTTCCGGTCCCAAAGCAGCCAGCCATATACTGACTATGATCAGGGAGTGAAAGGCTACCAAGAACAAACACATCTCAGGATCTGTCAAAATAAAATGTAATGCTCTGAAAAGCTCATGTGATTCAGCCTTAATAGTGATCAGAAAATATGTAATGCTAGCTCTTAGCTTCTCACTCAAAGTGTATGCATCGCTTTAAGAGCCAATGTGCTGCCTTTTTTTAAATCTTCAGCAAAATGTTTAATGACACTACATTTTCCTATTTCAATGATAATGAATAAAAAAATTTGACCTATTCAAATGACCTCCAACTCCAGAGGCACCAGTGCTAATCTCACTACAGAGATTCACAGACCTCACCCTCCTGGTGGCCTCACTCTATCATGCAGATGTAAACATGTGGATATGCAGGAAGATTCCTTTTTCTTTTTAACATTTTATTTGTTTTTCCTTTTAAGAGAAAGAATGCATGGTGCATGGGCGAGATCAGAAAACAAGTTTCAGAAGTTAGTTCTCTCTTTCCACCATATAGGCTCCAGGAATTGAACTCAGGTCACCAGGTTTGCAAGCAGTTTCTTAACTACTGAGCTATTTTACCTGTTCTCTCTCTCTCTCTCTCTGTCACTTGGCACATTCTAGTCTCTATCCCAAATCAAGTGTCCAGCCCAGAAAAACAAGATAAACAAAGTTTGTGAAAGATAAATAAAGTTTGCTATTACCAACAAATTTCCTGGGAAAATATTGGCAGCTTGACTCCAAGGTGTGAAACAGTTCCCACGGAGCTTGTGGTGGGCAGCCAGTGACTAGGTTGACAACAGGCTCCTACCTGAGAACGCAGGCTGTGCGTGGACACAGGGCTGTGCTCCGACACCTACTTCCGCCGGGAGTTGCAGCCGGGGTTCCAGTCCCACTCACAGGGAGAAGACAGTAGTGTGGTACTCCGCACCCTGAAAAACCAGACAGTGTGGTTAAAGACCCTCAAGCTCATCCTCTGTTTGGTGAGGCCCTAGAGCGCATACACCATGTAATTTGCCCTTCAGTGTGGCTTTAATGTCTTCACAGACTTACATAGCATGAACTGCAATCCACTTTAGAGCACACCTACAACCTCAAAGAGGAAACACAACATCCATTAGCAATCACTCACCAGCCCGGTAATTCCCTCCCTGGCTTTTAGACCTAGGTAATCTCCACTCTCATTTATGTTTATGTAGATTAACAGATTTTATGTATTTCATATAAAGGTGCATTACAATATGACCCTTTCTTTGTAGTGTCTTTTCATTTAACATCCCACATTCAAGGTGTATCCATGTTGATTGTATGTCAGAACTCCATTCTTTTTTATGGCAAAATAATATTCCACTGTACGGATAGACCACATTCTATCAATCTGGTCATGAGCTGTTTGACAGTTGGGGGGGGCCTCTATCCTCGGGCTACTAGGAGCACTCATGTGCAGCTCTTCATGTGACTTGTCTTTTTTTCCCTGTGTCATGGAATTGCTGCCTCTGAGGAGAAAACTGGGGTTCCCACCTACCTGAGAGGCACATCCTCAGAAACAAGACTTTATGGAAATTCATCTTTTATGTGAAAAAATGCTTAGTAGATGATAAATAGCTGGGAACACTTTTCCCCTTTGACGCAGGCTTTGCCGTGTAGCAGGGCTCGAGCCCATGATCCTCGCATCCTGCCTGCTGGGATTACAGGTGTGTCCCCCTCATATAGGGAGAAATCAATTTTCATTAAAGTAAACACACATAAAAATTATCACTTAAAAGTGACCGATAGGTTGAGGGGTGGCTTAGCGGCTTTGAAGAACTTGCTGCCAAATAAAAGGGCCAGAGTTTGGATCCCCAGAGGCCACATAAAACAATGCTGGTGGCACTGGTGGTCCCACCTACAAATCTGTCCCCAGAAGATGGAGCCTGGGAATCCCCGGGGTAAACTGGCTAGCCAGACTAGCTGCAGTGGCAGGCTCTAGGGATCATTACAGAGTTAGATGGAAGACCAATTAAGGATGATTCCCAACATTACCCTTGGGCCTCCAGATACACAAACACGTAAGTGCCCACCCACATGCGAAGACATATATGCACGTGCATGCACCCACACACACATAAAATAAATATTTCAAAAAAAGTCTACAATAGAGAAAACACTTTAAAGAGGTATGTGTTTTTCACAGCTTTTGTGATACTGACTTAACATCTTACTATTTGTGGGTAACTCACCAACACAAAAGTGGGCATGTTTTCTTTCTACCCCTGAGCCTTCCTCTCTACCCCTCCACGTGCGTTCCCACCGCAAGGCAGCGCACTCGTGTCTGCGTGTGCTGGCTGTGGTGGACGAGCCAGGCAGGCCCGGCACTCCTCAGCAGGGAAGCAGCATGAGGCCTCCAGCACGTCTACACGTGCTTTCCAGTTTGCTCCCCGACACGATGCTGCAGCATCAGCACAAACCCCCTCCTCTGCACACAGCGGAACAGAAGGAAGAAATGGGGTCCACCTTATGTACAGGTGAAGTAAGGATGGGGTCCACCTTATTTCTTCTAGCGAGAGACCCATTTCCCCTCTCTCAAGATTAGCAGGACATATAAGCAGAGGCTCAACACGAGGCCACCTGGGCTAAGCGGCAGGGCAGATCAGAGCCCCACCCACTCATGGTTGTCAGTCTTTCTTTCAAAGAGAAAACAAATGGCTCAAGAACCATAATGTCCTTAGGATGCTTTGGACTTGATCGTATTCAGGGCTCTTAGTTCTTGCTTTTCCTGTTTACATTTCTGAGACATCTTAGCTTTAATCTTTTTTTTTTTAACCCCTTCTTTTATTTTCATTTACTTATAATTTTGTGGTTTTTGAGACAGGGTCTCAGTAGCTCAGGCTGCCCTGATGTTACACAATACAAAAGCAGCTCCTTGTAAAAACTCTGAGACAGGGAATGTTCCTTGTAGCAATCAGATACTTTAAGAAGAATTGAAGGGAGTAACCAGAGGGGCAAATGGCCTCAGGGCTTGGGGGGAAACAGTAAAGCACCTGCCATGCAGAAATGAAGACCTGAGCCCCAATCTCCAGAATCCAGATAAAGTTGGGCAAAGTTGTACATGTCTGTAACCCTAGTGCTGCTACTTCAAAATGGGAAGTGGAAGCTTGGGCAGCAGATAGAATGGTATATCTGGCAGCAGCTGAGAAAACAGAAAGACCCTGTCTCGCACAAAGTAGAAGGCAAAGACTGATACCTGAGGTTGGCCTCTAACCTCCATTATACACCATGGGGCACTCCATATGCACACACACACACACACACACACACACACATCACACCACATCACACCACATCACATAAAAAATAAATCTAAAGTGATTTATTTAGTTCACCAACCTAACAGAAATCTCCAATCACAATGTTCAAGGGAAATTTTCCTTCCATAGAAACACAACCAACCACTGAGATCTTTTATCATCTTCTGGGAGAGAAGGGACTGGAAAGAAAACTCATCAGGAAAAAGAAGGTAGGGAAAAAGGGAGAGAAAGAGGGAAGGAGGAAGGGAGAAGGAGGGAAAGAGAAAGAGGAGGGAGAGGGAAGGGGAGAGAGGGAGGGAGGAAAGGAGGGAGGGAGAAGGAGGAGGGAGGAAGGGAAGGAAGGAAGGAGGAGGAAGAGGAGGAGGGGAGGGAGGGAGTGAGGGAGGGAGAGAAGGAGGGGGAGGAAAGGAGGGAGAAAAGAGGGAAGGACAGTAAGAATAAGTGAGGAATAAGGAATTGAAATGGGAAGAAAGTAAGTAAAGGCAAGGGATGTAGTGAAGGAGGCTTTAGTGTAGGGAGGGAGGGGAAGGGAGGAGGAAGGAAGGAATAGAGTGAAGTAAGTGCAGGAGTAAGGTCCTTCCTTCAGGCTGTCTTGACGGCAGAACCCCTGACAGAACGAGGAACGGCGTCACCAAGTAATGGCAGGACGTAAGGCGAAAACTTCCATGACCCTGCCCGCCCAGCCGTCTTCATCATCTCATCTTCCCCCTCCGTCCTAAGAGTGCATTATCCATGCCTCCTCATCGGCTGAAGCAGGAGGATTGTCCTGAGTTAGAGACCAGCTTGGGCTATGCAGCAAGTTCCAGGAAAGCCTGGGCTGTCCCAGACCTGCAGGGGGAGAACATTAGCCAGAAAGCATATGCCACAGACATCTGAGGCGGAGTCTTCATGGAAGGAGAGCTTTCACTTCCCTTCAGTTTCCAGAGCGCTGGGGGAATCACAGGGTCTTATCACAGGCAACACCAAGGGTTTCTGAAGAGAGACGAAGCTCTAGGTCCTGTAAGACCACAGGAGCGTCTGACCCTTACAAAGAAACTCTAGAAGTCACAGGCATGGAGACAAGTGTATCTCCAGTTCGAGGCTGTCTGGGATCTGGTCAGCCTGAGGGACCCAGGTCTGCCATCAAAAAGCGACCAGCCGCAGTAACTCTGTCAATGCTCTGCTCCAGGGCGAATTGCAAGGTTCTATGGCCTGACTGCTGGGGAAGGGGAGGGATGGGATGGGAGGGGTGTCGGGAGGAACTTACTGTTCCTAACAGGGTGAAAAGAACATCTCGCTAGCAGCAGAACTGACCGTTGGGGCTGTCCTGTGCATGGCAGGTGCGACAAAAACTACCTGCAACATGTTACCAAATGCCTCCTGCCAGGGAGTGAAACTCCCCACTTCTCTGCCCAGAACCACTGACTTTCAGGATGTTAGCCATCCTCTCAGGGAGGCCGAACTATAAACGAGCCACCCATTCTTCTGTATTTCCTACACCTTCTATCATGAATGAATAGTGCTTCTCTATTGTAATAAGGTAGCAGTGGCTTCATTTTCATTGGTCACATGGGGACCTCTAGTTGTTTGGAAAGTGTCCCCTGTGTGCTTCATGAAGTTAAGAACTAAAATTCACATCTAGAACTGTTGTCTAGGGGCTGGAGAGATGGCTCAGGGGTTGCGACTCTGCTTTACAAGCAGAGGTCCTAAATTCAGATCCCAGGTCCCACATAAAAAAGATCAGGTGGCCAGCACTTCCAGCCATCCAGGATGATTGCCAAAGTCATCCTTGTGCCCCTACAGGGACATACAGACACATAAATATACATAAATACATATAAATAAATAAATACAGATAAATAAATAATACATAAATACAAATAAATAAATAAATAAAAGTTAAGAATGACTCATTTAAAAAAAAAAACCTTCCTTCTTCATGGAAAATCACTGGCGCTACACTAAGAACTGTAACAGAAAACTGCAGCTTTGAGAACGGCACTTCCTGAAAGAGTCTGTCGTCCACTGTGTCCATGTCTCTGCCCTGCTCAGGGCTAGGAAGGGACCCTAACACTGACCATACACCTACTCGGGGAAACACTCCCATTGCTAAAATTTATATATTAAAAATCCTGGAGTTTTTTTTTTTCATTGATAAGCATTCCTACATTTGCATACCGTGCTTAATTTTTTTCAAAATCAGAAATTATATACAAATATAGATAGTAAATATTGCTTCTACACACATCCGTGACCTCATCTCAGGTGTTAAGAGCATCTGACAGCACTGAGTTGATGAGACAGGTCGGTGGGTAAAGCGTCTGCTCACAGACCTGGAGACCTGAGTTTGATACCCAGAAGCCCACATAGTAGGAGAGAACTAATTTCTAAAAGTTGTCCTCTGACTTCCAGCAGCATGCATTCTCATCTCTCTCTCTCTCTCTCTCTCTCTCTCTCTCTCTCTCATAAATTCAAAAAATATTTTTAAAAGAATATATGAGAATAACATTGATTTTTTTAAGTAGTCTGGGAGCACTGTACCCACTAAGAAAAAAAATATGTATGTTCTTGGGCTAGGGAGATGGCTCAGGAGTTAAAGCCTGTGTCACAATCAAAAGGACCTGAGTTCCATGAAAATGTCGGGTGGATACGACTTCAGTCTGCAGTTCCAGCATCAAAAAGCAGAGGATGGGAAACCCAGATCAAAGCAATAAGGAGAAGAGAAACCCAGGATAATTCCCAGTGTCATTCTTGGGTCTCTACAAACACAATCATACACATGCGCGCGCGCACGCACACACACACACACACACACACACACACGTTTTCAAAAAAGCACACAACACTGTTATACCCATACGAAAGAAAGCCCTCTCTTCTCTGGTTCCCCCCAATAACTACAAAGTATTTGCATGGTTAGAAGAGAGAAGCTTCCGGTCTCCTCTGCTTACCCCGGGTGCTGCCAGAGGTTCACGAGCCTCCGGCGCTCAGGGAGAAGTTCCCTTTTGTTAAGTGGGGTGGAACCCACTGCTGTTTCCAGAATCGTCATGTATTTCTTTTTTTTTTATTTTATTATTTATTCAATTGTGCATGTATGCATGTGTGTGCGCGTGTGTGTGTATGTATGTAGAACCACGAACGAATTCGGGAACCACCATGGATGCCTCCACCTCCTCCTGTTAACTCGGCCCGGGTGATTCACAGGCTCCGCCCTACCTGGACCAGAAACGCAGCCGCCCCGGCTTCTGCCCGGCGTCTATACGTGGGGTCTAGGATCCAAACTCAGGACCTTCCGCCGTCATGTTTTTCCTGTACTTCATCTTGCTCTCTCAGTACTCGGTCCCGTTGACTCAGTCACTGTTCAGGCAAAGCAACCAGACTATTACTTGCTCTTCTGGAAGTCCCCTCCTGCTCCTTAAGGATGCTCTGCAGCTCCCTGGGTGAGGGGCGCATGGGGAAGGACACCAGACCCAAAGGATGAAAAAATCTCTAAGATGTGGGATGTCAGTGTCCCAGAGAGCCGAAGGGTTCTGAATAAAGCACTAAAGAGAGTGGCCTGCAGGAATGGCTGTGGTCTCAAATGCAGCATCTAATGCTCACTCCCCAATTAATCTGTGCATGAATCTGAGGCCCTAATCCTCCGCGCACTAATGGCTCAGGGTGGCTTATCTCAAGGTCTGACTGGGAGTAGCTGGTCAAAAAGTCTGCTTGATTTTGGATATACTGAAGTCAGAACCAGATTTGTTTTCGCTGCAAATCTCTCTAGAAGGCTGTGCTTTTCACAAATGAGGAATTCCAGTTGTCATATATAAGCAATGAAGTTCTGCCATAAACTCCTTGCTTGAATCAATGATAAATCAAAGAACAATCCTGGTCCTTTTAGTTGAATATTTACTGCTGTCTTTCTCATACAGCAATAAATATAATTGCACAAATAATGGGTTTTGCTATCACATTTTCAGGTTTTCTCTCTTTTTTTTTAATGATTTTTCTTCTGTAAGGCAGCATCTCCCTATGTAGCTCAGGATGGCCTCAAACTTGTGGCAATCTCCAGCCTTTGTCTCTCAAGTGCTAAGATTTCAGATCTATGAATCTGCCACACCTGGCTCTGCTTCTATTATTATTATTATTGTTATTATTATTATTATTTAGTGTGTATGTGCGTGTGCGTGTGTGTGTGTGTGTGTGAGAGAGAGAGAGAGAGAGAGAAAGTATATCAGAAGACACTATGTGTCCCTGTGGAGGCCAAGGGTGACTTCAGGAATCATCCTGGATTGCTTCTACCTTTTGCTTCACCCTGGGATTTCCCAGGCTCTGCCCCACCAGAGCAGCACAGGCCACCGCTGTGTTCTGCCTGGTGTTTTATTACATGGGACTTGGGATCCAAACTCAAGACCTTCTGCTTGGGAGGCAGAGTCTTAACACCTGAGCCATCTCTCCAACCCTCTGCTTCTTTTTAATATCTTTTGTAAATAACTCTAAAACGCACCATGGATAAGTACAGTCGACATGACTAGAGTATCATAGATACTCAGAATCAATCTCCCCCTCCTTTCTTGTAAAAATGTCTCTTTGGCTTCAAGGACCTTCTCTCTCTTGTGTCCATCCAAAACTATACCAGCCAGTCTTTCTTAGGATGAATTGGAAGAGGCATGCCCTCTTATTAGCCTGGAATCAGTGCCCAAGACTGGCAGGCAATCCAGACCATCAACAGTCATGTGTTTCACCTCCTGGAGACTTCTTGTGGCAGTTGTGAACTTGACCACTGTCATAGTTAAGCACAGGTGTCAACTTGACTGTTGAGGGTTTGAGCTCTGGGCACAGGTTTAGAGAGTTGATGGTTGAGTTAAGCCCAGAGCAAACCTGAAGGAGATTGTCCAGCCGATGGGGAAGACCCAGCCCATGGTGGGTGGGATTAGGCCCTGGAGAAATCACAGAGAGCTGGTTGAGAGAGTTGGCATCCTTCTGTATACTTGGCCAGGCATGCCTGTCTGGCAAGTAAGGATTGTCCATCTCTCAGTTGTTATGGTGGTCAGTTCCCTCAGCCCTGGTGTTGGTGCGTGCTCTCCCGTCAAGCTGGACTATGAACTGTAACCTGACTGTCGTAAGAAAGTAAACCCCTTGTCCCTTAAGCTGTGTGATGGTCATTTATCAACAATCATGCACGCGGACTGTAACAACCACTGAGAGTTGAGCCTTTAGTCAAGGCAAGCTTCTGAGCAAACCTCTTGAAGAATATCTCATTGCTGTGGGAGGACCAGTCCATGGGGGGTGAGATGGAAGGCACCGTGAGCATGAATAAAATCCTCTTGTTCCCTACATCATTTGGCTCACACATTTATTCCACAACAAATGAGAGCCTGGCCTTTCTTGACATTGAGAAAAACAGCACCAAGAGAAATGTCATGACATCCTTAAGCTCCCAGTCCAGTTACCTCTACGGGCACTGTCACCTCCTGGGGAGGAGGCGCCAGTTAAACTTTTATGAAAGCTAGCAAGTTGACTTATGTGAAACTTAATTTTCGCTGTATTTCTGCCACTCGAAGGAGTCTTCCGTCCCTCACCAATGTCTTCAAGCTATGCATTTTTTTTCTCCCTGACATGCTACCGCAACAAATAGGAATCCCATTGCTTCCTGAGTGTAAAACACTCAGACATGAGCTGGAGAGATGACTCCAGAGTTAAGACTCTGCTTTCCCAAGCAGAAGGTCTTGAGTTCAGGTCCCACATAAAAAGTGGCAGCCTGCATTTCTGGCCCTGGTGGGCAGAGCCTGTGAAATCCCAGAGTGAAGCAAAAAGGCGGTAGAAGCGATCCAGGATGATCTTGAAATCACCCTTGGTCCTCCACAGGGACAAATAATGCCCTCTGTACACGCATACACTTACATATACAATAAATGAATGAATAAATAACGTTTTAAGAAAATTAAAAATACTCAGACACCAGGGGGAGTAAAGTAGGAGTCTTTATGTAATAATTCAGACCAACACAGTATACAAAGCAAGTATCCCAAATCCCACCCAGCCCCAAGAGTCTTGAGCTCTACACACAGATTTTCTTTATTCAACAGCTTTCCCTCCAGTTCTCTTTCCCTCCTCTTCCTACCTTCTTCCTACCCTCTTCCTCTCACTTTGAATGATCTAAATGAGTGGACTCCAAAATTCGGGGGGATTGGAGAAGAAAAGATCAAATCATTTGTATTACTTACTTCTCTTGTTGCTGTAACCAAATACCTGACACAAAGCAATGTGAGAGAGGAAAGGTTTACTTCAGCTCACTGTGGAGGGGAGGCATGGACGGCAGGCACGGCTGGCAGCCAGGGCAGTGGGAAATGTTCATACGTGGGCACACAGGAGACACTCAGGGAATTCCAGTGCTCCACCTGGCTTTTACCTTTTTGACCTTTTATTCAGTGTGGAACCCCAGTCCATGGATGGTGTCACCCACACTCACCCTGGGTCTGCCCTGCTCAGGTAAACATCCCTGTAAACTCTCAGAACGTGCCCAGAGGTGCCTCACAGACACACCCGGAGGCGGGCCTCACTGATGAGCTAGATGTCTCTAATCTAATCAGCCTGACAACCACCACATCGTTTTTCCTCTTTTGTTCTCTCTCAACTTAAAAAATCTGAATGTTTTCTGCCCCCTGACCCCCAAGCTCCTGAAACAACATGGAAGAAAGACCATTAAGACTGTAAGAGCTTGAAGAGAGGCAGGGATGTGGCCAGACACTATCTCTTGGACATGACAGGGCTGTTGCATTCACAAATTGATGGTGTTTCTGTGTGCACAAGACCTGCATAGGCTTTCTTCTATCACCATTTTACCATGGAAGAAGATGATCTCAAGAGGTCCCGCACCTCCCTGAGAGACTGATGAGGACGAATGCTGAAGGAAGGATGTAAGATGCTTTCCTCAGTGACACACCCAATAATACAT